>SJYV01046416.1:137599-150062 GCA_006410875.1 Neotragus pygmaeus | reverse complement strand
AGTGCCAAAGAATTGATGGTTTTGAACTGTGGTGTTGGAAAAGACTCTTTAGAGTCCCTTGGACTGCAAGGAGATCCAATCAGTCCATTCCGAAGGAGATCAACCCTGGGATTTCTTTGGAGGGAATGATGCTAGAAACTCCAGTACTTTGGCCACCTCATGTGAAGAGTTGACTCATTGGAAAAGACTCTGATGCTGGGAGGGATTGGGGGCAGGAGGAGAAGGGGACGACCGAGGATGAGATGGGGGGATGGCATCACTGACTCGATGGATATGAGTTTGAGTGAACTCTGGGAGTTGATGATGGACAGGGAGGCCTGGCATGCTGCGATTCATGGGGTTGCAAAGAGTTGGACATGACTGAGTGACTTAACTGAACTGAAAATTCTCTTATGAAGCTATTTTGGTATGGGTTTTGTGAGAAATTTTTTAATCAGTAATTTAGTCTATATTCCTTGTATAGGTCTATTTAGATTTTTGTCTTTTAAAGTCAATTTAATTGCTTTTCTACAAAGTTATTTTGTCTATATTATCTAATTTGTTGGTGTACAATTTTTTTTTACAGTGTTCCCTTTTAATATTTCATCAACCTCAGATATCAGGTTTGATGGTGTAGTTCCTCTTTCATGGATTTAATAGCAGATATTAAACATGTTTAAAGCAATCACTATTGGGTCAAATTCTCACTTGAGGAAGTTGGAAAGAATACTACTCCAATTATTTTAAGGGAAAAAGCTGCAACTTCATGAGTTTCTTTGATCCCTTAGGAGAGCTGAGGTAGTATTAGAAAAGTTTTTCAATTTAAATGTTTCCTTCACCCATTTAAATTTCTGGATTCCACATTTTCCTTCACTATTCATCCGATAATTCCTTACTCTATTGACAGTTCTTCATTGAATTTAAAATTTGAAATGTTATTCTGAGTTTATATGCTGTCCGCAGAAACACATACATGTAACATTACCTATCACAATCAAATTCAGAACTTCTGAAACTAGGATACCACCCTCAATCAACTCTGCCAACTCAATCTATTTGTCATATGGAAATTAAGCTTAAATCTATAAGCCTAAAACATATGTACTAATATTAGGTTTAGAATGTTTGAGAATATTAGGTTTTCAACTTGTAAATTCATGCATTATCTTAATTCTCTATTTTCTCTCATGGGCATGAATAATAAGAAATTATTCCTATGTTTTGAACATTTAACAGTAATAACCAAACTGTCTGTATCTAAATATACAAAGGTAGAAATAAATGTTTAAAAGAGAGNTCAACTTGTAAATTCATGCATTATCTTAATTCTCTATTTTCTCTCATGGGCATGAATAATAAGAAATTATTCCTATGTTTTGAACATTTAACAGTAATAACCAAACTGTCTGTATCTAAATATACAAAGGTAGAAATAAATGTTTAAAAGAGAGTAAACAGTAATTCAGCTAATGAAATAAATACAGCATTTAACAGAATAAATGGCTAAATACTTTTTTTTTTAGGGTGAAAACATCACCAAATGTCTGCAATACAGCATTTCTTTAAGTTACAAGTTGGCAGACACCAGCAAAAATTTCTTTCTCAGATCTAAAACATAATTTTAGAAGTATAAATATATAAGTGGAATGCGCTAATATCTGTGAACATTTTCTCAATTGTGCAATGATATATATTGAAGGATTCTAATATTATTTTCAAATACTCAAAAGCCAGAAAAAACCATGGATACTGATAATGCCCTGCCCTTAGTTCCTTAAGCCAGCCTTTGCACGTTCAGCTTTTGTGTTGGTCTGCAACAGTCCATAGCCCTTCCTTTTTCTGAAGGATTACCCTTAGCTGAATGGTAGCTTCATTTCCCAGGACGTAAAATACACTGTCCAAAGTACAGTTTTTCCTCCAGAGTTCATCATGAAATTCTGATGAAACCAGTCTCATTCCAACTAAAATTATAAATTCCTGTCCTACTTCCCTACTCCCTATTTCTTGAGGTTACAGTCTCAATAAATTATGTGCACTTGAATCCCCATCTCAGGGCCTGACCTAAAGTAAGTAACTTTGCCTCCTTCATTTCTAAATATCCAGGAAATAAAAGATGATTTAACCAACTTTGAACAATCATTCTGCTTGCTCCAGAGAGTCTTGGCCAAAGAAATTAGTGATTGTGTAATACTATTAAGATAGAAGCAAAGAAGGGCAAATACTCTCAAATTCTCCAGATTCAATTATGACACTCTTTCTCCATTAGCAAGATAAGTAAACTTAATTCAAATACAAATTGTGCTTTCGCTTCATTGATCAATTATTAATTTTATTGCTAACCCACTTCATTGTTGTGACTCTGTGACTCTAATAAAGTACAAGTTTTCTGAACATAGAATGCCAATTTTCAACACTTTTGAAAGAAAATATTTCTACATTAATTTAAAAAAATAGGGTGAAATCATAACAAAGCAAACATATTTCTCTTTTGCAGTGTAATAAAAAATAATAAGAATGAGGCTAACACACATAAATTCTATTTCTATTCCTTGTTAAGCCACAGATAAATTGCAAATCTTTGGAATTTAGCATTTTATCTGTAAAATAAATGAAGGGTATTGGTTTGACTTAATTTCAACAAATATTTATTCAGTGTATATTGTATGTTGTGGTGGTCTCTTGACTTCAAGATTAACTATGGTAAGGAAAACAGGTATTGAACCAAGATCAATATAAATTCTGTAATAGAGATATTTTTTAAAATTCAAGAGGAATTGAGTCAAATGGGAGGATTAATATCGATTGAAGGTCAATGGAAACTTCCATGGGGCTGATATCTGAGGTGAATATTGATGAGTGTGTTAAATCTCAATGGAAGGAAGAGGGAAAATACAGGATTAAATAACAGTGAAGCAAATGTAGGCAGACATTAAAGGAAATGGGATATTCAGTTATATTTTCCCAAGGTAAACATAATACAAATATGAATTTTGTGCATTATTACTTGTACATGCTAAACTATATGAAATATTTTGCTATATTATTTTATTAAAACTCAAATTTATAGAATGATTCTCACTTTCATTAAAAAATAATATAAATAACAAAATGGATTCACATACTTATTTCATCATTATTTCCAACAATTTATGAGCTGGTGATTTCTAGAAAACTGTACTTCTTAAAATTTGTTTTGAAAGAGACAACAAAACAAATAAACAATGAATCAGTTATTTCAAAGCTTCCTAGATTATTCTTGATTTCAGGTCTGGGCATAGAGTTCAAAAGCTTTGTCAGAAATGGTACACTAGCCATGAAAATTAAAATACTTATTTAATCATAGTAATTGGAAATGACAATGATATACTTGAAATATGTCTTTCCATGACAAGAAAGCATTTCTCTAAACACTCTACTATAAAAGCAAATGTATAGTCAAAATAATTTTGATGTACTGTTCTATAAATTTCTAATGCTTTTAAGTAATTATTTAGTTTCACAGAAAGTTCCATATTTCAGCAAAATGTTTTTGGAAAAGTTTAAGCTAATAATGTCAAAAGTTATAATATAATATGGTTAATAAAAATGCCCCAAGCCAAAAAACAGTAAAGAAGAGATTTATCTAATATGTTTAAAAGATAATACAAGAAAGATGCTATCTTATTAATTCAGACATTGCAGCAATGTTTGAGCTCCAGTGCTAAGTGCTTTGGCCAGAATTACACATTTTGACAATGAGGACAAAATTATATCATTAATACAACTGTGACAAAATTTATAAAATTTTAATATGTATTGATTTTATATATTTATATGTTATAATAAATGATGTGATATACCATATATAATATATGCATTAATATATAATGTATAACTGTACCATACATATCTAACATTAATTGCATAAAGTATACTATATATTGCAGCTACCCAGGTGGCACTAGTGGTAAAGAACCTACTGTCCAATGTCGGAGATGTTGATTTGATCATGGTTCAGGAAGATCCCCTGGAGGAGGGCATGGCAGCCCACTTCAGTACTCTTGTATGGAGAATCTCATGGACAGAGAAGCCTAGCAGGCTATAGTCTATAGGGTCACAGAGTCAGACACAACTGAAGTGATAACACACATAGTATATATAATATCTATTACATCTATTAAAACAAAAATTTTTTTAAAAAAGGACCAACATAAACATCTTAAACACAAATACAACTGGGTAAACATAAAACTAAAATGGTTGAGGGGGGAAGCACCAAAGATGGCAGAGGACTAGGACAGGGAGACCACTTTCTCCCTCACAAATTCATCAAAAGAATATTTCAATGCTGAGCAACCTCCACAAAACAACTNTTTACAGTTTTCTCACGTGATTTTTCGGACCAAATAAACTGGACAAAAGATGTGTATAAGAGACAGCCCCACGCCTCCCCCCTTCTCTCTTCCTCTCCCCTTCATCCTCTTTTCTTGACTCTCCTCCTCTGCCTTCCTCGTGGTGGGGGGTTGAACATCTCTTTGCCATAGGACACGGTTACAGGTTTTATCTTAGAGTTCTGGAAGAAATAGCTGTCAGGCTGCCATCTGAGCAGTGAACTGTGGCAAAGCAGGATGGCCGTGGGCCTCGGGAAGGTGCCTTGTCAGGGGAGGGAGGTGAGGAGTCAGGCTCTTCTAAAAGCGCTCACCTCATGGGAGGTTCGCTGGGTGTCCTGGAGCTCCACTCACCTGACCGTGGAGGTCATGAACCCATCACTTATCTGGACGGGTTTTCATAGATAGGATTCCCACCAAAAATAATCCATAAACAGTCTATAATAGGAAGAGCAAAGAGTTTTATTTGAGCCAAGCTGAGGACTATAACCCAGAAGACAGTCTTTCAGATTACTTGAAACAGCTGCCCCAGAGAAGCGTGGTTTTCAATACAGTTTGATATCTTGTCAGAATAAAGAACATCAAATAAGTCAGGGATGCATGTATTCAAGGTTAAAAAATAAATGAAAGCTCATGTACACAGGGAGTCAGTACGGCTTTGGCACCTGGGAACGTCATCTGATCTTTGAGGGAGGGCCAGCGTTGGGATCCCAGGACAGGGATGCATCAGTCTTTATTTTTAACATGACATTCTTTACTACTAGTCAGCATGTCCTTTTCTTTAATAATTGAAGCAGATGGGCAATGTATGTTTGATAGGCTACAAACAGGCTGTTTTCGTTAGCATAAAATTCAAGTTAATACCTGTACAAGCCAGAATGACTTTCCCAGACCTTACTATATGAAAATTTCTTTTATCACAACCAACTTTCCTCCTTCTCCCCAGATAACCTGTGTTCCAAGCTTTTCACATACCTCTTACCTGTTTATGGAAAGCATCGTAAGTTCATCAGAAACTTGAATCATCGGGCACTAGGAATAGCGAGTGAATTGAGACTTTGAAATTCTGGGGTGTAAAACCTGTTCTAGAACCCTACTTCTGTGAAAAGTGACACCTTTCCATAGTGGAGTGACAGGTTTCCACTGTGCTTGAATAAAATCAGACTGATCCTCTTTAACAAAGGCCATGTGACTTGGCTCCTCCCCCGCCCCCGAGTAGCCTCTTACTACCCTTACTACCCTCTCTTCCCCACCAGGCTGAGCTTCTTGTTCTTTTTCAGACGTTGTCAGTGTTGTCTGATCTCAGGGCACCATGTCGGGCTCTTCCGGTTAGAACATTCTTCCCGCTCATCATGGTGTATCTTCTTGTCATTTGTACCTCAGCTTAAACATCCTTTCCCAGAGAAGCTTTCCTTGGTGACCCAAATGGAAATAGCCAGTCAGCGTTTTACATCACCTGATTTTATTCTCCACCCGGGGCTTATTGCTGTCTGAATTTTCCCTTGTTTTTCTCTCACCACTGAATATATGTTCCATGGAATAGAAACCTTATTTAAATTCATCATCCTTAACCTGTATGAGAAAAGAATCTGAGAAAGAATGCATATTTGTATATGAATAACGGAATCACTTTGCTGTACACCTGAAACCAACACAGCATTGTAAATCAACTATACTCCAATAACATTTTTTAAAATGTGAAGTAGAAATCTTAGATCAAAAGATTCATCCACACTGTAGCATGGAAAAAAATTGTCACCCTGGTGTTTCCGGTGCCTAGAGCTATAAGTTGCTGATAACTGACATTCCGTGACTAGTTGTTATTATAGGAATAGGGCTGTTGGTCAGGCAAAACTCCTTTATGTTTACTGCTGAGAGTTGGCTTCCTGTGTAAACTGGCTTGGGGTTCAGAGAGATGAGTTTTGGTTATAATCCTGCATGTGTGCCAACTCCCTTCAGTCACGTCTGACTCTTTGCGACCCCATGGACTATAGCCCCCCAGGCTCCTCTGTCCGTGGGATTTTCCAGCCAAAAGTACTGGAGTGGGGTGCCGTTTCCTCCTCCAGGGGATCTTCCCAACTCAGGGATCAAATCCGCATCTCTTATATCTCCTGTGTTGGCAGGTGGGTTGTTTACTGGTAGTGCCATGTGCAGTCACTAATTCTGTGATCTTGGAAAAACCACTTGCCATCTCTGAATCTCAGTGTCTTTATCTGTAAAGTGAGAATCATAGTATTTGCCCAAAGAACCCCAGAGGGTGCTTGAGAGGAGGAGTTGTGGTAAGGGATGTACAAACTCTATGTAAACGTCTAATCATTCAACAAATGGGAATTATCGTCACTTATTTATTGGAAGGACATGGAACTACCATGATGCCTCTAGAAAACTTAGGAAAAAAGGACAGTGGAGCCTGTTACAAACAGCAGGGCATGGTGTCAGCGCACCGTGGAGCAGAGATGTGGGTCTCGGTCAGCACTGGACTGATGGAAGCTTCACTGGAGGATTTATCATCCTTGTGAAAACCTTTTGCCAACAGAAAGAGAGGTGGTTTGGCCAGAACTTGCCTGGGAAGTATCCAAAGTCTTGATAATACTCATTTAGTTGTTGACTGGGGAGGGATGATCCACTGTTCCAGAGATTCGTGTTGTTCCATCCAGCAGCAGAATATTCCAGTTGTGGGCAGACGATGCCATCTCTCAGAGCTGGATGCATTAAAAGTGCCCTGGTTTCTTCTCACTAAACAATTCTTAGTGCCTGATAGATTTTCTGTGTGGCTGACCAGAGAGAAAAGTGGCTCTCTTAGGGAGAATAATGAGGGCAAAGTTACCTTGCATGCATGCCATGCATGCTAAGTCGCTTCAGTCTTGTCCAACTCTTTGCTACCCCATGGACTGTAGCCCACCAGCCTCCTCTGTCCATGGAATTCTCCAGGGAAGAGCACCGGAGTGGGCAGGTGATAGTTCTCACCCTACCTTGGTACACTGGTGTTCGAGCATTAGAGTCTGTCTCTGTGAGCTCGGTGGATATGCATCTGACCCTGGGCCCAGATCTGCCCTCAGGGAGCTGACAGATGGGGGTGGTGTGGAGCAGCCTGGCTGGGGTGACCTTCTCAGGGTACAGCTGCCTTGTCCAAGGGCACCCACTCGGTATCACGGCTTTATATTTGCAGTGTGATCTTGGTTTAATCTGATGTTCTTTCTAGCTGGAGATTGCTGAATGTGGCAATAGATTTGTGTGGGGGAGGGGGATTATCTGCATCACTAGTTCAGGTGGACATACTAGAAAGGGCCAGGAGGTGGCAGTAAAAGCTAGGCAGTCATTTGAGCAATTCCAAGTAGACTGTGCTTTATTAGTCTGTTTCAGCCTCTCCTGGGCAAATTTACAGGGTCTGGAAGTGGGGGTAGAGTGGTGGTGCCTGGGAAATCCTGTGGACAGAGGAGCCTGGCCGTCTGCAGTCCATGGGGTTGTAAAAGAGTCAGATACAATTTAGCGATTAAACCACCACAACAAAAAGGGTGGTGGTGTTGCTGCTGGACCAGAGAGAGGTAGTCTTATAAAAGTGACGGTTCTTATCCCATCATCACAGTGTCCATGAGTCTTACCACTCTTAAGTTCTTCTCATGAAACTCTGTAAAATAATAACAAAATCTTAACCTACTCTAATATTCAGATTTTTTTGTAGAACATGTGTATATAGGGTGTTGATCAGATTTCACTGGATTTTAGCTATGAGTGCCTCCTAGCCCCTTAGCTTCTAGAGAACATGAGCTTGACTTCTCATCTCATTGACTGAACAGAACGCAGTGTTCTTCTGAGACTTCCAGTTCATGGCCTCCCCTGTCTCTCGTCTCTTGCTTTGGTAGAGTCTGTTCTGTCTATTGAATTTATTTATTTACTCAATAGCAGTGATCATTATCTCCTCTGACAGCCATTTCGTATATATTATTTTTAATTTTAATTTTGTCGCTGCAACACACAGCACGTGGGATCTTAGTTCCAGTTCCCCTACCCAGGGGTGGAATCTGCACCCCCTGACATTGGAAGCGTGTGTCTCAACTAGTGGACTGCCCGGGAGGTTTAGGGATCATCTGTGGTCCCCGCGGTGCATTGCCTTCATTATCATTGGGTACTCGGTTCTTTTCCTTGGTTAGTGCATATGCGTGCATGCAAACACACACAGACAGACAGACGCACACACAGACCCCACCCAACCCCACAACACCCCGAACTCAAATCTCTTCAGGTAAGGCTTTGGTGCGTATTAGAGGATTTTAGTAACGGTTTGGCAGAAAGTCATACGAACAACTTGAAATGGACAGCTGGTGCTCCCTGGCTCCTCTGCCGGATCTGGGACTCAGGCTGTGGTCCCGGCCCTGCTGCTCCATCCTTCTCTCTGCCCTCCTCCTCCTCTTTCTGCCCTTCTCCTCTCGGGAACAAAACAACCCCCCCATTTTTGCATAGGCAGATCTTTCTGAAATAAAGCAGATCACCTCACTTCCTGCTTGGCTCCTCAGGTCTTTTTACTGTCCAGCTGTGTTTCTTAGCTGACGGACAACCCTCTCTGATCTGGCCTCTCCTGGCCCTGAAGCTGCAGCACCATTCCTGCCAGTATTTCTCCTCCTGGCAGACTAGAACATTTAAAAACTTTTATTGAAATATAGTTGGTTTATATGTATGTATATGTTCTTTTTCGTACTCTTTGCCATTATGGTTTATCCAGGGTATTGAATATAGTTCCTGGTGCTATCCAGTAGGACCTAGTTGTTTATCCATCCTGTGTATGATAGTCTGCCTCTGCTAACCCCAAACTCCCGATCCATCCCTCATGCACACCCTTCCCCTCTTGGCAGCCACAGGTCTGATCTCCATGTCTGCAAGTCTGTTTCTGTTTTGTAGATAGATCCATTTCTTGGACCATTACATATCCTCACGCTCTGTGCACGTCGTTTCTTGTGGCTTCCTTCATCTGACTGACTCCTCCCTCAGAGCAACTCACTTCTGGACTACTTCCCCAGTGGCTTGGATTCCAGCGATGGCCCCTTCCAGCCCCAGTGACTGGGATGAATGACTTTTGATTAGGAGAGCCAAGTTGAGTGTTCTGATCTCGAATTGTCACCAACTTTTAACTCTGCGCATGTTATGGGAGTTGAGATGGGCTCACTGATTGTGAAATGTCGTTTAAGTGTGAACCTTCCTCAAATCAGGTTGTGGTCAATGAAAAAGTAATGGTCATTTCATTCAAGTCAGTTCAGCAAGCTTTCATTAAGCCTCCAGAAGGGAATTCCTATCCACTCATTCATTCTCCAGACCTGCATTAGGCACATTTGGATGCGGGATGTGAGCTACTGTGTAGGGGCCAGAAGTACAGAGATGAAGTAGAGGTGTCCAGGGCCAATTGCATCTATAGTTTTCAAATTCAGGAGAAATATCAGTGTTAGAGTTGCGTGTTTGGGGTTCATAGTGAATGGGTGGCCATTAAAGCTGTGGGAGCAGATGATACCAGGTGCGGAAAAAAACCACATAGATCGCTGGGGTGTTGGGCACCGCCTGCTTTTCAGATACTTTTTTCCTGTGAAAGGAAAGGTGCCCAGAGTGAAACTTTTGTTTTTTGAAAGGTTAAAAGAAATCATTTTATATCTTTCATTACTGGTACTTTTTAAATCATGTTCATATACTCTAAGGATTATCACAATAGCAGAGGGAACATACTGTAATGAATCTATAGGTTAAATAAACACATTGGTAAGAGCTATAAACAGTTTTTCCTGAAATGTTAACAGATTTGATAATTACCTGGGAATTTACTATTTGAGGAGGCTTTGATAGTTTGCAGTGACTCCTTACACTATGAAATAGAATGGTGTTAAGTTTTAGTAAGCCATTTGAGCACAACTTAAATTTCTTTGTTATATGTATATATTTTATTGAAGTACAGTTGATTTACAATGTTGTGTTTCAGGTATATAGCAAAGTGATTCAGTTATATGCACATTTATGTATATATTCTTTTTCAGATATTTCCATTGTATGTTACATAAAGATTACAAGATATTGATATATAGTTCTCTGTGCTATACAGTAGGTCCTTTTGTTTATCTATTTTATGCATATGTTAATCCCAAACTCCTAGTTTATCCCTTCACCCATCTGGTCCCATCACTTCATGGCATATAGTTAGGTAAACAGTGGCTGACTTTATTTTTCTGGGCTCCAAAATCACTGCAGATGGTGATTACAGTCATGAAATTAAAAGACACTTATTCCTTGGAAGGAAAGTTATGACCAACCTAGACAGCATACTGACAAGTAGGGACATTGCTTTGTCAACAAAAGTCCGTCTAGTCAAGGCTATGGTTTTTCCAATGGTCATGTATGGATGTGAGAGTTGGACTATAAAGAAAGCTGAGTGGTGAAGAATTGATGCTTTTGGACTGTGGTGTTGGAGAAGACTCTTGCGAGTCCCCTGGACTGCAAGGAGATCCAACCAGTCCATCCTAAAGGAGATCGGTCTTGGGTGTTCATTGGTAGGACTGATGTTGAAGCTGAAACTCCAATACCTTGGCCACCTCATGAGAAGGGCTGACTCATTGGAAAAGACTTTGATGCTGGGAAAGATTGAGGGCAGGAGGAGAAGGGGACAACAGAGGATGAGATGGTTGGATGGCATCACTGACTCGATGGACATGGGTTTGGGTGAACTCCGGGAGATGGTGATGGACAGGGAGGCCTGGCATGCTGCAGTTCATGGGGTCGCAAAGAGTCAGACACGACTGAGTGACTGAACTGAACTGAATTGAGCTGAACCATAAGTTTGTTTTCTATGTCTGTGGTCTCTTTCTGTCTCATGTATAGATTCATTTGTGTCATTTTTTAAGATTCCACATATAAATGATATCGTATGGTATTTCTCTTCTGTCTGACTTAATTCACTTAATATGATAATCTGTAAGTCCATCTATTTTGCTGCAAATGGCATTATTCCATTCTTTTTTATGGCTGAGCAATATTCCATTGTGTATAGACACCATATCTTTATCCATTCATCTGTGGATGGCCGCTTAGGTTGCTCTTCCATACCTTGGCTATTGTAACTTGGCTATAGAGTAATGTGACTTTTTGAGGAGGTATTTATTTTACTAGAGCTCTTTGCAGAGAAACCTGGGGCTTCCTTTGAAGATGGAAGATGAGTACTTCCATTCATGTCCATTGAGTCGGTGATGCCATCCAACCATCTCATCCTCTGTCGTCCACTTCTTCTGCCTTCGATCTTTCCCAGCATCAGTGTCTTTTCCAATGCGTCAGTTCTTTGCATCAGGTAGCCAAAGTATTGGAATTTCAGCTTCAGCATCAGTCCTTCCAATGAATATTCAGGACCGATTTCCTTTAGGATTGATTGGTTTGATCTCCTTGATTGTCCAAGGTACTCTCAAGAATCATCTGCAACACCACAGTTCAAATGCATCAGTACTTCAGCATTCAGCTTTCTTTATAGTCCAACTCTCATATCCATACGTTACTACTGGAAAAACCATAGCTTTGACTAGATGGACCTTTGTCAGTAATGAAATGTCTGCTTTTTAATATGCTGTCTAGGTTGGTCATAGCTTTTCTTCCAAGGAGCAAGCATCTTTTAATTTCATGGCTGCAGTCAACATCTGCAGTGATTTTGAGCCCAAGAAAATAAGGTCTGTCATTATTTCTATTGTTTCCCCATCTATTTGCCATGAAGTGATGGGACTGAATGCCATGATCTTAGTTTTTTGAATGTTGAGTTTTAAGTCAACTTTTTCACTCTCCACCTTCACCTTCATCAAGAGGTTCTTTAGTTCCTCTTCACTTTCTGCCATAAGGGTGGTGTCATCTGTATATCTGCGGTTATTGATTTTTCTCCTGGCAGCCTTAATTCTAGCTTGTGCTTTATCCAGCCTGGCATTTCATATGATGTACTCTGCGTATAAGTTAAATAAGCAGGGTGACAATATACAGCCTTGACATACTCTTTTCCCAATTTGGAACTAGTCTGTTGTTCCATGTTTGGTTCTAACTGTTGCTTCTTGACCTGCATACAGATTTCTCAGGAGGCAGGTCAGGTGGTCTGGTATTCCCATCTCTTTTTT
>SJYV01046416.1:118107-137569 GCA_006410875.1 Neotragus pygmaeus | reverse complement strand
GTCAAGGGCTTTGGTGTAGTCAATAAAGCAGAAGTAGATGCTCTTCTGTAACTCTCTTGCTTTTTCNAGATAGAACCAGTCCATCCTAAAGGAAATCAGTCTTGAATATTCATTGGAAGGACTGATGTTGAAACTCCAATACCTGAGCCACCTTATGTGAAGAACTGACTCATTTGAAAAGACCCCGATGCTGGGAAAGATTGAAGGCAGGAGGAGAAGGGGACAACAGAGGATAAAATGGTTGGATGGCATCACTGACTTGATGGACACGAATTTGGGTAAACTCCAGGAGTTGGTGTTGGACAGGGAAGCCTAGCATGCTGCAGTCCATGGGGTTACAAAGGGTCGGACACAAGTGAGCTACTGAATTGAACTGAGCATCATTTGTGTAAAGAGGACAGCTCCCAAATTCTCTTACATTTCAATCTAAGTCACACTCACTGCCACTAAGGATAAACAGGGCAGAACTTCTTGCCTGTATTTAAACAGTTCCTGAATTTATAGACATTCCTTTTCTGGTTTTCCACAGTTTTCCTACTTCCCTTTTGTGGCTACTAAATGAATTCCCCCAACTTGTCATCTCAAATCTGAAAACCTTCTATTGAAGGAGGCAGATGGGAAATCACTGAACGTTTAGAACACTCCAGTCTTTAATCCAGAGACATTTACCAAGGGAGATCTTTGACTTAGACATTGAAAGCCTTGATAAAGTTAAGTCTGAAAAAACAAAGGGTGACTGCAGAGAAGAAGTATTTAAATGAGAAATTAATGTCAAAATGAGAAATTAATATCAAAAATACTTTAGAAATCCCATGCATTTGGAAATTAAATGTCCATTTTTAAATGATGAGTATAACAAAGAAAATTAGAAAATATTTGTAAAAGAATATTATCAGAATTTGTTGCATGCAACTGAAGCTACTCAATGTAACTAAATATGAAATCTTGAATAAAGTATGAAAACAAATAATGGACACTGACATAAAATTTTGTGAAATTTGAAAATCTGTACTTTAGTTAATAATACTTCCTGTTTTTAAATAACAGTACTTCTTTATATTCTAGACTTTCAGCAGTAATACAATTAGCTCATAATTCTTAAGTTTTCTGCTAATTTTATTTCAGGGCAAGAAACTGTGGAAGGGGGAATGCCCTAAAAATTAGTGTTGCCCCATATGTCAAAAGTTAAACAGAGCTCACAATGTAACAAAGTGAATGCAAAATTTGGAATGTCATGACTAAAAGAATATGTATCATACACTCAAAGTAGATTTTTTAGAAAAAACTGCTCATTTCCATGTGTATCACTGCAACTCACCTCTGTATATGGGTACTATCTTCTATTTATGAAATGATAGTTCCTTCAGTATTCATAAACTGATCAGTTCAGTCACTCAGTCATGTCCATCACCAACTCCGAGAGCTTATTCAAACTCGTGTCCTTCGAGTCAGTGATGCCATCCAACCATCTCATCCTCTATCATCTCCTTCACCTCCAGCCTTCTATCTTTCCCAGCATCAGGGTCTTTTTCAATGAGTCATAAACTGATGCATGTAATAATTGCTTTCCTAATGATTTTATTATATACATGCTTGCATTTAAATAAACGTATCTATCGAGTTTCCTTTGGCACCTCAGTTTTGAATTGTCTGTCATTATCTCTACTATCAAACTCAGCAGAAATGTCAGTGTTTAGACACATGTTGTCATACTTCAGTATTAAGTCATTACAAAACTACACTTCTGGATACTATATATCAACTTTTAACTTCCATTATTACCCACATAAGACTATGATAACAACAGAATCAACATTTTTGAAGATTTATTTAAGAAGTGTAATGCACACAGAACTTCAAAGTGTTTTTGTAAAGATAAGAGCTGATATGATTCATTTTAATAATGATTTTATTTCCAGAATACAAAGTAGATCATCACTTTCCTCTCAGAATACAAAACTGGGATAAAAAGGAAGACCACCATTAAGAGGTATGCTTTTTTGTTAGATGATTAAAGTTATATGATATTTGGTATTTTTTCTCTGCTGCCGTTGCTGCTGCTAAGTCTCTTCAGTTGTGTCTGACTCTGTANACAAAACTGGGATAAAAAGGAAGACCACCATTACGAGGTATGCTTTTTTGTTAGATGATTAAAGTTATATGATATTTGGTATTTTTTCTCTGCTGCCGTTGCTGCTGCTAAGTCTCTTCAGTTGTGTCTGACTCTGTATGACCCCATAGACAGCAGCCCACCAGGTTCCCCTGTCCCTGGGATTCTCCAGGCAAGAACACTGGAGTGGGTTGCCATTTCCTTCTCCAATCCATGAAAGTGAAAAGTGAGAGTGAAGCCACTCAGTCATATCTGCCTCTTAGTGACCCAATGGACTGCAGCCTACCAGGCTCCTCCATCCATAGGATTTTCCAGGCAAGAGTACTGGAGAGGGGTGCCATTGCCTTCTCTGATTTTTGTCTGTTGGCTTAAAAAAAAAGCAGCGTTAAATTCTTTTAGCACAATAGTTCAAATAAATTTAGTTTTTATTGATATTTAGTAAGAATTTTGAATATATATATATATGTGAATCACTTTGCTGAACATCAGAAATATATATACATATATGTGTGTGTTCATATTTTTATTTTTTTCCCAGTTCAGTCTTGGATGATTGTACCCTTCTAAGAATTTGTCTATTTATTCTAGGTTGATCATTTTATTGGTGTATAGTTGCTTTTGTTATCCATTAGTTTTTGTAGATCTGTTTTCTTCCTTTTGTCTTTTGTTCTCTCCTCTCATGATTTGATGACAAACTTCACTGTTCTGTTTGGATTCCTTCTTTGTGTGTGTGTGTGTTTCTATTGCAATTATCATGAGGTCTTGATACAGCAGTCTATATATAAGCAAGATTGTTCTAAGTTGCTGGTCTTTTAATTTCAAATGTCTTTCCAATATCCTGCATTTGTGCTCTGCTCACAATTGTTGGCTTTACTATTACATATGTGTTTGGATGATTTTCTGCCTTTAGTGTGTTTGCCTTTACCAGTGAGCTTTTCTATTTGGAATTTTCTTGTTTCTAGTTGTGACCTTTTCTTATCTAGAGAAGTTCCTTTAGCATTCATTGATCTGGTGGTGCTAAGTTCACTTAGCTTTTGCTTGTCTGTAAAGTTTTTTATTTCTCTGTGGAATCTGAATGAGAGCCTTGGTAACAGAATGTTTTTGGTTATAGGTTCTTCCCATTCATTGCTTCCCTGGTAGCTCAGCTGGTAAAGAATCTGCCCACAATTCAACAGACCCCGGTTCAATTCCTGGGTCAGGAAGATCTCCTAGAGAAGGGATAGGCTACCCACTCGAGTATTCTGGCTTGGAAAATTCCATGGACTATATAGTCCATGGGGTCACAAAGAGTCAGACGCAACTGAACAACTTTCACTTTCATTACTGTAGATATATCATGTTACTCTCTTCTGTAGAGTTTCTGCTGAAAAATCAGCTTATGGGAATATTGTTGTATGTTATTTGGTGTTTTTCCCTTGTTGCTTTTAATATTTTCTCCTTGTATTTAATTTTCATCAATTTGATTTCTATATTTCTCTGTGTGTTCCTTCTTCAGTTTACCCTAGCTGGGATTCTGTTTTTTTCTGGACTTGGGTGACTGTTTCCTATCTCAGGGAAGTTTTCAGCTATTATCTCTTGAACTATATTCTCCAGTCCTTTCTCTTCTCCTGGGGCCCCAACAGTAAGAATGTTGGTGTGTTTAATATACTCCTAGAGATAAGAAGTCCTTTTTAATAGAGGATATTCCCAGTATATTTTGCAATGTTTATTTTTATAGCTTATTTGCCAGAGTCACAGGATCATTCTGGATATTCAATCTGAGAACCTGATAGGGTTCCAACATCCAGCATTTATCAGAATGATCATCTTAGTGTTTCTACCAGTTTTTGGATCCAGTGGTTTCATCTCTATATAATCAAATCTTGGCTGTGACTCTCTGAAATTGCTTATTCCTTCTAGATTTTGGGCAGTGATTTGCCTTTTCAAACTCAGTTTTTTGATGGTTTCTAAAAGTTAATTGACCCTTGCTTTGTTCAGTGCTTTAATTTTATAAGGAAAAGAGTGAGGTCTTTGAAATGAAAGTATTTTTTGAACATTGTTTCATTCTCTCATTTTTGTGCTTCATTCTGAGATTTTTTTTGACATATAATACAATTCAAACATTCCTCTAATTTGTCTCATCTGTCATATAAATCCATATTGTATCTTAATGTTAACTTTTGTTTTCCACTTATAATATTTACATTGATTTCTTTTTATCCTATTTCTTCACCTTGTCACTTAAAAACATTAACCATATCAATCACATTTATTTGAAAGTTTATATATGACAGCTCCAATATCTAGATAAAAAACTTTGCTCCCATCAGAATCATTTGTTTTTCTATTTGTTTCATGTCAATTCTTGTTATTTTCACATATCTTTGTTAAACACCAGATATTGAGTTTTAAAACATAATGATGATTTTAGTCTCTCAATTATGTTACTTTCCTTTATAAGGAATTTACCCTTCTTGCTTTCTGAAGGTAAATTAGATAAAGGAAACTAACCAGTTAGGGACTGAAATGGTTGGAGAGTTTGGTGATCACTACATTATTGCCACCACTAAGGTCTATTTCTTCCAATGCCTTAAGAATCATCTTTGTCCTCTTTATATAGAGAACTCCAATTCTTTAGACCCAGCCCAATAGACTAAAGAGCTCTGACATAGTTTGTGTCCCTCAGCATCTATTTTAGAATTGACAAGTAACTCAAAGGAAAAGTTAGAATTTGTCTAGGCTTCTAATCATTCCTCAGTCTTGTTACCTCACATCTGTGCTATCTTCTGAGCTTCAATTAGAGAATTTTGATCTATTTTGCTTAAATGTAGGTTTTTTTATTATCCTTTCTGGAAGAGTTGTTTTCAGATAAGATATTCTTCCATTACCAGGAGCAGAATTTCTGTAGTATTTATTATACAAACTCATATTTAAGTTTTATTCAATGAAAAATACATAAATAAAATAATATGTAAATAGTTCCGTGTAAAATTATAAAGTTTTGTCAAGATGATAAATTTTGGAAATAGAAATCTATACAATAAAATATCAATGGGAAAAATTTGTTTAAATTGTCATCAGGTCTTGAGATCTAGAAATACAAAGTGTGTCAGAGTGTAAACTTCATAGACAGAACCTATTTTGTTAATGTGGAAGTTACATAAAAACTGGGACATCACTATTGTTACAGCAGCAAAAAAATATTTTAGTCTTTAAATATGACCTTTAAAATTCATCTATTTTAACTTGTATTTTTTCCTTTTTCTCGGACATTAGCACAGATTTTCAAAGTGACTATGAGTCTTATAAATTTCTCTTAGAAATAATATTTCTAGTAAGTTCTAGGAATACCTCAAAGTGTTCAGAAAGTAAGGCAACTTAGACTTCTTTGATGTAAATTTTTGCAAATAATATACTTTTGTATTATTGGGAAAATGTATAATTTAAGCCATTAGGCTTATGACAATTCATCCTGAAAATATCTCATCTCTAATATTTAGTCAGTGTAAATGATGGTAAAATTATGTAAATAATAGTACAGTAATTGTCATAAAAATCAGAATGGACTTCTAACATCTCAAACCTTCTTTCCTCAATATTCTAATGGTGATGGACTTGTCTTTCTGATTACAAATTAGATGTTTTTATTGGTTCATTCTCTAAATGTTGAATCATAAAAATGAGTGTTGGTGACTTGTTAGCACTAGTATGTGGAATTATATGAATGACTTTTATTATATATGAAAAATATCCCTGGCATTGACTTCTGTTAGTTCCTTCTTTTTTCTTTCTCCTTTAACAACACCCCAGCCCTTACTTACCATTCTGAATGATAGAAATTTGCTTTTGATTCCTTAAGTAAACTATATTGGTCAGGATTGTTCATATTCTTTCTCTTCGAATATCCACTGACCAAGTCTTTATCTCAGAGGATTGGTAGTACAATAATATTACAAATTATTTTTTATGATGTGAGACATGCTTTTTCTAGCCTGCAGCAACTTCCATTTGTTATTTCAAATTACCAATTTTCACTTATATTTATGTAAAAAACTTCTATCCTTTCTTACTTATTTTAATTAATATATTAAAACAAAAGTTCTGCTTTGTATAAAATGCAAGAAGTGTTTGCTATTCTAGTTGTCTATCTTCACACCCTATTCAACATGGCTCATTGTGAAAACATAAATATGAATCATTGTTACTTAAAAAAAAGTCCTCAGAAAGAGGACTGGGATTGGATGCCTGGAGAAAGCCCAAAGGGGCTTCAACTGTGGTCCCGCTGCAACTGGGGATATGCGCATACTGAGCTCAGGTCTGCACAGAAGTAGCATTGTTAATGCTTGACAAAGCAACCTTATTCTCAGTGTACTCACAGTGGGCATAGCTCTGCTTCTAAGACTTCTGGAAGAATGAAAGGGGGTTGTCCAAACACAGATGTGGGGCTGTAATCTGAGTCAATTCCTAGTAGCAGTGTGTCTTCAGGTTTCTACCACTGATGGATTTGTGAGCACAGCACCTGCATGAAATTCAGGCAGATTACTGGTGCTCCCATGGCTCAGGTAGGTACAGATTTAGCAGGGGTGGATTTTGTGGGTGTGTACATATGAAACAAGGCTGGGCTCTGGGGTGATTCCCATAGCTCTTACAGTTTGCCCCGATGCACAACTAAATCAGGTTTGGGTGCCAGACTTTGGTGAACCTGCTAAGGTGGCTTTCTGAGCACAGTGCCTGAGGGACGTTTGGTCCTACTGCCAATGTTTCCACCACTGAGATAGGGCTAAGAGCAGTGCTGACAATAGTGTACTTTGTGAACATGCACAATGGTGATCCGGTGACACCACAGAGCATACTGCCTGATGGACAGCTCCTATGGAGAAATATTCAGTGACTCCTTTTCTAGCAGGAATGCTCTAGTCCTGCCTGCCTCACAGATTCAGAACCATTTCTGGAGGAGGGCTTCCACACCTACAACTAGGGAGTACATCTTTCCCCAGCAGGGCTGTGACAATCGCAGAAAAAAGAGGAGGCCCCACAATAGAAAAGTGTTTATCCAAAATTCATAGAGTCAGAGAGCTATAAGTGAAATAAAGAAGCAGAGGAACTACTTCTAATGAAAAGAATAAAACGGACATCTACAGTCTATTAGACCTTGAGTTTTAAAAGAAGCCAACAGGAATACTAAAGCAATTAAGAAAGTTTATTGATACAAATGCAGATCACTGTAACAAAGAACTGGAAACTATAGTAGCAGCCAATCAAAATTGGAAAATTCATTTCCTGAGATAAAAACTGAGCTAAGGGCAATAAATACCAAACTAAATAATGTGGAAGAACAAATAAATGTTCTGGAAGATAAAATAATGGGAATCACCCAGTCAGGATAGCAGATAGAAAAACAAATAGGAAAAAGTGAAAGCAATATATGATAACTATGGGATCATATGAAGTCTGCCAATCTTCACATGATAGGGAAATTGAGGGAGAAAAAGAAAAAACGGGATTGTAAATTAATTTAAAGGAAATATGACTGAAAACTTCCCCAAATGAAAGAAGGAAACAGATACCCAGGTACAGGAAGCACAGAAGGTCCCAAACAAGATGAAACCAAACAAGACTTATACTAGGACATATTATAATTAAAATGACAAAAGTTAAAGAGCAAATTCTAAAGGCAGCAAGACAGAAACAGAATTAATCACAAGAGAACCCCCCATAAGGTTATCAGGTGATTTCTTTTCAGAAAAGTTGCAGGCATTTGCAACATTGCAGGAAATGCCAAGATATATTCAAAACCCAGAAAGGGAAAATCCTGCAACCTAGGATACTCTACGAAGCAAAATTATCATGGAGAATAGAAGGAGAGAGAAATAATTTCTCAGACAAGTAAAAACTAAAAGAATATAGCAATATTAAAGCTAATCCAAAAGAAATATTGAAATATCTTCTAAATAGAAAAGAAGCTATATCCTATATGGAAGAGAATATAACAATTGTAAAGTAATCAAATAAATAAGCCAGTACAGACATTTAAAATATTTTTAAAAATGTGAAATCCACAGTAGCTACAATTAATAGCAAAAGCATAAACATGAAGATGTAAACAGGACATTAAAATCATAAAATTTGGGGGAGAGGAATAAGAAAGACTCTCTTTTTCAAATGTGTTTGAGCCTATATAAATGCTAGTCTAAAGCAAGCAGATATTTGTGGGGCCCTAAATGGGAAACCTTAAAAAGAAAGGGGCTAGCTTTGTGTTCGGAAACTAAGATGGCGCCTGGTGGAAGAGATGGTGACGTGATCCATGTTGTTTGTCAAAGTTTTTGATTGGCTCTCTTGATTTCCGTGCAGGTAAACAGTGAGTGATCACCATAGACTCCTGTTATAATGAAGGTGCATGATTTGACCTTTAACGTGATTGATGCAACTATGGAAAGTCTCTCCTAAAACCCCCCTGTTTGTCTATATAAGCTGGGAGCTTGTAACAATAAAGCAGAACTGCTCAGACAGAACCCCTGTCGCGTCTGATTGTCTCTCGCTTGCCGAGGGGCTGTGTTGGCGGACAGCAGACTCACCTTCCCTCGGGACCTCTCAGCTTTGCTGAGGGAAGTTCCACTGCCTCTCTCTTTCTGCGGAGTGCCCCCCGCAGATATTGTCATGGGTTAACATACTTGAAAAACAGTGTAGCCACAGATCAAAAAATATATAATAGGCTTACAAAAATAAACAGAAGAGAACGTAAGCATAATACAAAAGAAAGCCATCAAATCACAAAAGAAAAATAAAAAGAAATAAAGACAAAATACAAAATTAACTGGAAAAAAATGGTTTAAAATAGCAGTAAATTGATATCTGTCAATGAGGTAGGAAAAAAGCAAACAAGACCCAACATTAGTAGAAGAGGAAAAAAAATAAAAATCAGAGTAGAAATAAATGAAATAGAGACAAAAAAGAGACCAAAAAAAAAAGGACCAATGAAAGTAAAAAATAATTTTTTGAAAAGCTAAAAATAACTGTTAAACATTTAGCCTGATTGATCAAGAAATATAGGGAGACAAGCGAATCAATAAAATTAGATGTGAAAAAGGAGAAAGTATAACCAACACAGAGAAATATAAAGGATAATGAGCAATTATATCCCAGTAAAATGTACAGCCTAGAAGAAATAGACAAACTACCAAGACTTAACCAGGAACAAATAGAAAATATGAACAAATTTCCAGTATTGAAACTAAATCAGTATTGTAAAAACTCCCTATAAATAAAAGTCTAGAACCAGATGGCTTCACTGCTGAATTCTGTCAAACATTTAGGAAAGCGTTAACACCTATATTTCTGACACTATTGCAAAAAATTCCAGAGGACAGAAAATTCCAAACTCATTCTATGAGGCCACCATCACCCTGATACCAAATCAAACAAAGATACTATATAAAAATTACAGACCAAACCTTCTCTTGAACATTGATGTAAACATTCTCAACAAAGTATTGGCATGCACATTTCAAGAATATATTAAAATCATTAAAATGAACATACACCATGAAGTGGAGTTTACCCCAGTGATACAAGGACTTTTCCTTATCTGCAAATCAATCAGTGTGATACATCATATTAACAAATTGAAAAATAAAATGTATGATCATCTCAATAAATGCAGAAAAAATCTTTTGATAAAATTCAGCATCCATTTATGACAAAAACTCCCCATAAAGTGGGCATCGAAGGAACATACCTCAACATACTACAGGCCATATGTTAGGAACCCGTAGCTAACATCATATTGAATGGTAAAAAGTTAAAAGCAGTAAAAACTAAGGAATGAGATTGCGGGGGGCGCTCCACAGAAAGAGAGGCAGTGGAACTTCCCTCAGCAAAGCCGAGAGGTCCCGAGGAAAGGTGAGTCTGCTGTCCACCAACGCAGCCCCTCGGCGAGCGAGAGACAATCAGATGCGACAGGGGTTCTGTCTGAGCAGTTCTACTTTATTGTTACAAGCTCCCAGCTTATATAGACAAGCAAGGGGGTTTTAGGAGAGACTTTCCATAGTTGCATCAATCACGTTAAAGGTCAAATCATGTACCTTCATTATAACAGGAGTCTATGGTGATCACTCACTGTTTACCTGCACGGAAATCAAGAGAGCCAATCAAAAACTTTGACAAACAACATGGACCATGCCCCCATCTCTTCCACCAGGCGCCATCTTAGTTTCCGACCACAAAGCTAGCCCCTTTCTTTTTAAGGTTTCCCATTTAGGGCCCCACATTTCCCCCTTTTTTATTTTATTTAAGCACTCGAGACATTTGTATTGATTTTCTGTAGAGCAAGGCGTAAATCTGTAGGCGGCCAACCTCCAGCCTTGCCAGCCCCTCTCGCGGCTGTGCCTGTCTTAGGTTGCCCACATCTGAGGGTCTTACCCGTCATTGGCTAACCAGCCACCTCTTGGGGGCTAGGCGGAATCTCTCTAGATGATGGGCATCTAGAATTCTTATTTATCTCTCTCGGTTAATCTCTTGAAAGGCTAAATTAATCCAGGGGTTTTGTGGCTGTCCAATGTGGGGCTCCTCTTCCATGACCTGGGCAAATATAACTTTTTGCTGTAAGCACCTATTGCAGGCTGAGATTTTTTTACCTTTAACAGTACAACAAGCAGAACAACAAAAACAAGCAAAATAGAAGGCATTTTTAAACCAGATAAATGAACTTTGTATCCAGTCCCATAGATCCATTGCTCCCTTTTTCACCTGTTAGAGTCTCATTTAACACTGGAAAAGGTGTCAGACAAAAGCTGGGGTATCTCACATCGCAGTCTATGCATGCCAGAACACTCAACTTTTCGATCGCTCTGGCGTGGAGATCAAGCTGTTGTTGGAGTCTCGTTATGGCGGATCTCAGGTGTTCGAACTGGTGTAAGCTAGTTTGAAATCCTTGATCAGAGGCAGTAGATACGCTGTTTACAACCTCAGTGGTCTGAGCTTGTTGAACTCCCAGCATGGATGCTGACACTGTTGTACCGCTAACCCAGGCTTCAAAGCTTCTAAAAACTGTTGCACAGCTGTGTCGATGACGAAGGTCAGCAAGAAGAGGATAGGTAGTCTGACGATCACCAGGAGCAGTGTCCACCAGGGTCGCCGCATCGATGATCTGAAAGGGAAGAGAAGATCGCCTCAGGAACCTTTTGTTCTTGGACTCAATATGTGAGTGTCTCTTTAATCTGTGTCAGGTTTTGAGATTTGACCTCTCTCTTGTGTAAATTTAAGATTCCTTGCTGACACCCATATAGGGCTGGGGTCCCCAATGGGGAATATGCATACGAATCCTCTTCCCATTGTAAGGAGTGGATCGGGCCCCTTCCACTGACCAGTGATGGGGTCTTTCCATCTCACTTGTATTTCAGGTTTTATTTCTTGATTAGACCAGTGTTTTTGAAAACATGGTATCGGTTCATTTTTTGAAAAATTTAAAATGTTTAAAGATTGCCATTCCGAGTTGCTGGTGAGGGCTTATTCCCCCTTTTTGTTTTTGTAATTGAGCCTTTAAATTTTGATGGTGGTGCTTAATTATGGCTTGTCCCTGGGGGTTATGTGGGATTCCGGTGTTATGATGAATGTGCCATTGTTGGAAGAATTTCTGTAAGCTCTGGCTGATGAAGCAAGGGCCATTATCCGTNAAGTTGTTTTGTGGAATTTACTCAGCGTTGGATTGTTCTTTTGATGAATTTGTGTGGGAGAAAGTGGTCTCCCGTCTTATTCCTCTGCCATCTTGGAACTGCCCCTCTGGTAAAGTTGTTGAATACAAAATTAATATAGAGAAATGTGTTGTAGTTTTATACACTAACAATGAAATATCAAAGATAAATTAAGAAAGCAATCCCATTACCATCACACCACAAAGAAGAAAATACCTAGGAATAATCCTAAGAGGTCAAAAAAATCTGTACTCTGAAACTATAAGATACTCTGAAAACTATAAGATAATGATGAAATAAAGATGACACAAATAGATGAACAGATATACTGTGTTTTGGGATTGGAATAATCAGTATTGTTAAAATGAAGGTACTACTGAAGACAAACTACAGATTCATTGTAATCTCTATCAAATTACAAATGACATTTTTTTAACAGAACTGGAACAACAACAACACAACAAAAATCCCAAAATGTTTAAATCTGTTGTTTGTTGTTTAGTCGCTAAGTTGTGTCTAATACTTTTGCAATCCCATGGACTGTAACCTGCCAGGCTCCTCTGTCCACAGGATTTTCCAGGCAAGAATACTGGAGTAGATTGCCATTTCTTTCTCCAAATATTCAATTCATATGAAAACACCCCAAATAGTGGGTGTTTAGGGATGAATATGAAAAGAGACCTAACAGTGAAAACAACTTTAAGAAAGAAGAATAGTGTTGGAGATATCATGCTTCCTGACTTCAGACTATACTACAACCTATAGTCATTAAAGAACATGGTACTTGCACAAAAACAGACATATAGGTTAATGCACACAGATAGAAAGCTGAGAAATAATCAAATGCACTTATGATTGATTAATCTATGACAAAGAAGGCAAGAACTTAGAATGGAGAAAAGACAGATATTTCAACAAGTGGTTCTAGGAAAACTGGACAGTTACATGTAAAAGCATGAAATTAGAACATTCTATAATATCATATCCATCTGATAAAGATTTACTTTTTTAAATGAGTGCAAAATTCTACTCATTCACTTAAAAAAGCATGAATTAATGCCATGTGCAGCAACATGGATGGACCTAGAGGTTATCATGTTAAGTGAGATAAGTCAGAAAAAGAAACATGTTGTATATTATCACTTAAATGTAGAATCTAAAGAAATGCTACAAATGAACTTATTTACAAAACAGAAATATGTTCATAGATACAGCAAACAAACTTATGGTTATCAAAGGGGAAAGGCACGGGAGGAATAAATTAAGAATTTCAGATTAACAGATACCTGCTACTATATATAAAATAGATAAAAAACAATGATCTCCTGTATAGCACAGAGAATTAATAACCTATAATGCAAGAGAATCTGAATTACTTTGCCATACACCTGAATAACTGTAAATTAAAATATATCAATTAAATAAAAGAAAATGGAAAAATTTTCTTAGAATCTTGAATAGACAAAAAATATAGAGCAGCAGACCAGATAGTAAAAATAAGAGCCTGCCATATGCTGCCTACAAGAGACCCATTTTAGAGTGAAGGACACATATAGATTAAAAGTGAGGGAGTGGAAAAAAGATATTTCATGCAAATGGAAATGACCAGAAAGCAGGGACAATAATACTCATAACAGTCTAAATAGACTTTAAAACAAGGCTGTAAAGAAATAAAGAAGAAAATTATATAATGATAAAAGAATCAATACAAAAGGTGTTTTAAACTTATTAACAAATATGCACAGAATATACTGCTGCTGCTGCTGCTAAGTCACTTCTGTCGTGTCCGACTCTGTGCGACCCCACAGACAGCAGCCCACCAGGCTCCCCCATCCCTGGGATTCTCCAGGCAACATTCCTGGAGTGGGTTGCCATTTCCTTCTCCAATGCATGAAAGTGAAAAGTGAAAGTGAAGTCGCTCAGTAGTGTTCGACTCTTTACGTCCCCATGGACTGCAGCCTACCAGGCTCCTCTGTCCATGGGATTTTTCAGGCTAGAGTACTGGAGTGGGTTGCCATTGCCTTCTCCTGTACCAAATATAGAAGCAACTAAATATATAAAACAAANTGTTCGACTCTTTACGTCCCCATGGACTGCAGCCTACCAGGCTCCTCTGTCCATGGGATTTTTCAGGCTAGAGTACTGGAGTGGGTTGCCATTGCCTTCTCCTGTACCAAATATAGAAGCAACTAAATATATAAAACAAATACTCACAGTAATAAAGGAAGAATTTGATGGGAATAGTATAATAGGAGATTTCAGTATTCCATTGACATAACTAGGCAGATCTTCCAGGCTGAAAATTAACATAACAACAGAGATTCTAAATGACAGAATAGAACAGTTACTCTTAATTGATACTTTCAGGATACTACATCCGATAAAACCCAGGGTACATTTTCTTTTCAAGTGTACATGGAATATCCCACAGGGTAAACCACATACTAGAATAGAAAATAAGCCTCAACAAATTTAAGAGGACATTAATTATTTCAGGCATATCTTCTGACCACGATGGCATGAAACTAGAATTCAAATACAGAAAGAAAATGAGAAAACAATGATTACATGGAAACTAAATAATATTCTACCAAAAACTGATTTGGTATATCAAGAGATAGTTAAAAATTTCTTGAGACACATGGCAATGAAAACACAACCATGCAAAATCTATGGGATGCAGCATAAGCAGTTCTAAGAAGAAAATTCATAGTGATACAGGCCTTCCTTCAAAACCAACAAAAATCTCAAATAAATACCCTAACCTACTACCTGTGGAGAAGGCAATGGCAACCCACTGCAGTACTCTTGCCTGGAAAATCCCATGGACGGAGGAGTCTGGTAGGCTATAGTCCATGGGGTCATGAAGAGTCGGACATGACTGAGTGACTTCACTTTCACTTTTCACTTTCATGCACTGGAGAAGAAAATGACAACTCACTCCAGTATTGTTGCTTGGACAATCCCAGGGACAGGAGCCTGGTGGGCTGCCATCTGTGGGGTCACACAGGTTCGGACACGACTGATGTGACTTAGCAGCAACAACCTACTACCTAAACAATTATAAAAAGAAGAAAAAAGAAAACGTAAACTTAGTAGAAGAAAGTAACTAACAGAGAACAGAGAGGACATAAATAAAATAAAGATTGGAAAAATAGAAAAGCTCAATTAAAAATAATCTGTTTTTTAAAAGGATAAATGAAATTGACAAATCTCTGGCCAGGCTTACCAAGAAGAAAAGAGAAAGGACTCAAATAAAATAAAAATTGAAAGTGGAGAAATAACCAATATAAAAACCCATAAGAGAATACTATAAACAATTATATGCCAATAAACTTGATTACCTGGAAGAAATGGAAAGGTTTCTAAAAACATAGAATCCACAAACTGCATCAAGACGAAACAGATCATTTGAACAGACCAATCTTTGAATTGATGTAGAATCCATTAAAAACAAAAACAAACAAAGAGCTCCCTGCAAAGGAAAGTTCCGTACCAGATGACCTCACTGGGGAACTCTACCACACATACAAAGAGGAAGCGGTACCAGTTCTTCTTAAACTCATCCAAAATACTGAAGAGGAAGTAACACTCCCAAAGTCATTCTATGAAGCTACCATCATCCTGATAGCAAAACCAGACAAAGACACTACCAATAAAAGAAAATTATAATCCATTACGCTTGATGAATATAGATGCAAAAATCCTCAACAAAATATTAGCAAATTGAATCCAACAACACATAAAAAGGATCATAAACCACGATCAAGTTGGATTCATCCCAAATTCACAAGGATGTTTCAACATACGAAAATAGTCAATATGATACACCACATTAATTAAAGAAAACACAGAGCTACATGATCTTCTCAGTAGATGTAGAAAAAGTTTTTGATAAAATTCAACATCCATTCACGATAAACCTTTTATCAAACTGAGTACAGAGAGATCATATCTTAAGATAATAAAAGTTATTTATTACAAACCCACAACCAACATAAAATGCAATGGGAAAATCTGAAACCCTTCCCAGTGAAATACAGAACACAAAGATGCCCACCCCCACCACTGCCTTTCAACATTTTGATTCCTAGCCATAGACAAGAGACAAGAAAAATTAGTGAAAATAATGACAGAAATGGTATGGACCTAACAGAAGCAGAAGATATTAAGAAGAAGTGGCAAGAATACACGGAAGAANAAAGAACCCACACAAAAAGTACCAGAATACCCAGGGCTGATCTCCTTTAGAGTGTTCTGGTTGGATCTCCTTGCAGTCCAAGGGACTCTCAAGAGTCTTGTCCAACACCACAGTTCAAAAACATCAACTCTTCAGTGCTCAGCTTTCTTCCCTAATTATTAGAGAAATGCAAATCAAAACTATAATGAGGACTCTCCTCACACTGGTCAGAATGGCCACCATTAGAGACTACAAATAGTAAATGCTAAAGAGGGTGTCAAGAAAAGGGTACTCTTCATTACTGGTGCAACTGTAAATTTGTACAGCCACTATGGAAAACAGTACAGAGGTTCCTTGAAAAACTAAAAAAAAGAAAAATAGTATTTCCCCGTGATCCAGCCATCACACTCCTCAGCATATGTCAAAAAAACAAAACAAAAACCCCTGTAATTCGGAAAGACTTATGCATCCCAATGTTGATACCGTGTGATTTACAGTTCAAGACATGAAAGAAACAAATATTCATCTGCAGATGAATGGATAGAGAAATGGTTTATACACATATGTGTATATATACCGTTTATACACATATGTGTATATATACCATATATACACATGTGTATATATACCATATATACAATGAAATAGTAACCAGCCATAAAAAATAATTAAATAATGCCATTTGCACCAACATGGATGGACTTAGAGATTGTCATGCTAAGTGAAATCAGTCCATCAGAGAATGGAAAATATCATATGATGTCACTTGTGTATGGAATCTAAAATTTGATATAAATTAATTTGTTTATAAAACAGAGACTCAGAGGCTTAGAAAATAAACTTAGAGTTACCAAAAGGAAAAGGGGAAAGTGAAAGTGAAATGGAAAAGTGGGCTCCCCTGGTGGCTCAGAGGTTAAAGAGTCTGCCTGCAAGGCCGAAGATCCATGTCAATCCCTGGGTCAGGAAGATCCCCTGGAGAAGGAAATGGCAACCCACTCCAGGATTCCTGCCTGGAGAATCCCATAGACGGGGAGCCTGGTAGGTTACAATCCATGGGGTCGCAATAATTTGTTTATAAAACATAGACTCAGAAGCTTAGAAAATAAACTTAGAGTTACCAAAAGGAAAATGGGAAAGAAGGGTAAATTAGGAGTTTGGCATTAGCAGATAAAAACTAGTAAAAATAAAAAAGATAACAAGGTCCTAGTGTATAGCACAGAAATCATATTCAATATCTTATGATAAGCCATAATGTAAAGAATGTAAAAGGTACATATGTATGTATTTGTATAATAATCACTTTGCTGTATACCAGAAATTAACACAACATTGTGAATTAACTATACTTCAATAAAAGCAAGATAAAAAATTAAAACTTCTGTACTCTGTGAAAGACACTGTTAAGAAAATAGATGAGAAAATAGACAACATAAGAGAAAATATTTATAAAAGACATATCTGATGAAGTACTTGGATCCAAAATATATAAAGAGTATTTAAAACTCTACAGTAAGGAAATAACAGTTTTTAAATGGATAAAAGTTTGGCATAGACATTTAGAAGACAATATAAAGATAGCAAATAAGCATGGGAAAAGGTGCTCAAAATCATCTGTAATTAAAAATGGAAAATGAAAATAAGACACTATATATACTTATTAGAATGTCCCATGGACAAAAAACTGACTATAGAGAATGTTGGTGAGAAGGTAGACCTAGAAGAACTTTCATTATTTACTGGTAGGATTTAAAAGTGTAAGCTACTTTAAAAAAGAGTTTTATAGTTTCTTGCAATGTTAAACATAATTTACCCCATGTNCCCATGGACAAAAAACTGACTATAGAGAATGTTGGTGAGAAGGTAGACCTAGAAGAACTTTCATTATTTACTGGTAGGATTTAAAAGTGTAAGCTACTTTAAAAAAGAGTTTTATAGTTTCTTGCAATGTTAAACATAATTTACCCCATGTATCAGTAATTAGGCTTTTTTGCATTTACTAAAATATTTTGAAAACGTATGTCCACAGAAAAATGCAAATGTTTATTGCAACTTTTTCCACATCACTGAAATCTGGAATTAACTAAGACATCCTTTAATAGGTGAATGAATTAACCAACTGTGGTACAACCATACAATGGAGTATTATTCAGCATTAAATATGAGATAACTGTGAGTAAAACAACATGAATTATGTCAAATGCATATTGCTAAGTGAAAGGAACCAGTCTTAAATGTATACACAGTGTATAGTCCAATTTCAAAAACTTCTGGAAAACAAAACAGTAGAGATCATAGAAAAAAAATCAGTGACTACCAAAGCTGTGGGTTAGGGTAGCAGGACTGAATACATGAAGCATAAAGAATTATTTTTAGCATCTCTAATATACTGTTATTAGGGATACATGACATTAGGCATTTGTAAATATCAAGTTTTATAGCACAAAAATAAACCTTAAAGAATGAAAAAATTTTAAATATAATTTCGGAGATTTGATGACTCTAGCATGGACTATAGAATGTGACAAAATGGTGCAACTGTACAACCAAGAAGGAAATGGCACCTCATTCCAGTACTCTTGCCTGGAAAATCCCATGGATGGAGGAGCCTGGTGGGCTGCAGTCCATGGGGTCGNCATGGACTATAGAATGTGACAAAATGGTGCAACTGTACAACCAAGAAGGAAATGGCACCTCATTCCAGTACTCTTGCCTGGAAAATCCCATGGATGGAGGAGCCTGGTGGGCTGCAGTCCATGGGGTCGTGAAGAGTCGGAAACAACTGAGCGACTTCCCTTTTACTTTTCACTTTCATGTATTGGAGAAGGAAATAGCAATGCACTCCAATGTTCTTGCCTGGAGAATCCCAGGGACGGGGGAGCCTGGTGGGCTGCCATTTATGGGGTCGTATAGAGTCAGACATGACTGAAGCGACAGCAGTAGCGGTAGCACTACAACAAATGTATGAATCACCCCATTGAAGAAGGTTGAAGGAAAAAGTAACTTTGGAAATAAAAGAGAATTTGTAAGCTTAAAGGCAAAATATACAAGAATACTTTCCCATGGGAGTTGGATTAAAAATTCTAATACCATTCTACATGCATACAGGAATTGAACAGTTAAGTAAATGGATGTGAGATGGAAGAAGTTTCTTACTATTAGAGTTGGAAGTTATAAAAAGCAAATGAAAGAGGGTAGAATAATCCATGCAGTGAATGATTAGAGTCAGATATCAATATGAATTTGTTTCAGTTCAGTTCAGTTCAGTCACTCAGTCATGTCCGACTCTTGGCGACCCCATGAATTGCAGCACGCCAGGCCTCCCTGTTGAACACCATCTCCTGGAGTTCACTCAGACTCACATCCATCGAGTCCGTGATGCTATCCAGCCATCTCATCCTCTGTCATCACCTTCTCCTCCTGCCCCCAATCCCTTCCAGCATCAGGGTCTTTTCCAATGAGTCAACTCTTCACATGAGGTGGCCAAAGTACTGGAGTTTCAGCTTC
>SJYV01046416.1:103017-116578 GCA_006410875.1 Neotragus pygmaeus | reverse complement strand
GAGACGAACAGAGATCATTCTGTCCTTTTTGAGATTGCATCCAAGTACTGCATTTCGGACTCTTTTGTTGACCATGATGGCTACTCCATTTCTTATGAGGGATTCCTGCCCGCAGTAGTAGATATAATGGTCATCTGAGTTCAATTCACCCATTCCAGTCCATTTAAGTTCGCTTATTCCTAGAATGTTGACGTTCACCCTTGCCATCTCTTGTTTCCAATTTGGCTTGATTCTTGGACCTGACATTCCAGGTTCCTATGCAATATTGCTCTTTACAGCATTGGATCTTGCTTCTGTCACCAGTCACATGCACAACTGGGTATTGTTTTTGCTTTGGCTCCATCCCTTCATTCTTTCTGGAGTTATTTCTCCACTGATCTCCAGTAGCATATTGGGGACCTAATGACCTGGCGAGTTCCTCTTTTGGTATCCTATCATTTTGCCTTTCATACTGTTCATGGGGTTCTCAAGGCAAGAATACTGAAGTGGTTTGCCATTCCCTTCTCCAGTGGACCACGTTCTGTAGGGAGCTCTCCAATTAGTAACAGAAATATTTATAGATACGTATGTATGCACAGGCTAGTATACACACACAAGCACACACTTTTTTTGTGTGTATATCTGGTATATCAGCTGAGAGAATCTATAAGAATTGGAGCCTCGGCAATATGCCAGTACCTAAAACTTAGTTTTCAATGCCATTCTCCAATTAGATGAATTTGAGTTCATTGGAGAAATGGCTGATTCTGGGATAGGGAAGAATTATACAATATGACCCTGGAACATCTTTTAGTAAGTAAGAACATACTAAAAACTTAACAAAAAGCAAACAAACAAGAAAGAAATAATGATGTGAGTATGTTACAAAAACACAGTCACCACTGTAAGAAATCTCAATAGCCAAAGCTGAAACAGCATCCATGAGTCCATACTGATAAAAATATATGAGTAAATAAATTAATAGTGAGTAGAGACAAAACTCCCATACAGAAGAATTCCAAATAATTTATGTAGGTAGCATGCCCTCAAGGAGGTGGAGCATACTTNCCACTGTAAGAAATCTCAATAGCCAAAGCTGAAACAGCATCCATGAGTCCATACTGATAAAAATATATGAGTAAATAAATTAATAGTGAGTAGAGACAAAACTCCCATACAGAAGAATTCCAAATAATTTATGTAGGTAGCATGCCCTCAAGGAGGTGGAGCATACTTCCCTACTCTTTATGCATGGATTATACATAGCAACTTCCTTCCAAAGAGTATAATATGCAAAGGGGGAAAATATTAATAACTGCAGAATGGGAAAATCTGACAAATGCCAGAGACAAATCATTCTGTTAAAATATACACTTGATATGATGTGATGAGAATGGCTCTTTACCTCTTTGGTCTTATTCCAGAAAGTATAACACCTCATTCCAATAATAAGTAAAAAATCATTAAAATTTCAATTGAAGGATTTTTTCCCCCAAATATCTGACAAATACTTTTCAAAATTGTGAAGATCATGAGAATATAAAAGGGAAAATAGAAGGAAACTTCTTTAATGCCACAGCCAAGAATAGTCTAAAAAAACATGAGAAGTATATAATGTGGTATTAATATATTAGATGGGATTCTGGAGCAGAAAAAAAAAGACATTTAGTAAAAATAAAGGAAATATGAATAAAGTGTGGTCTTTAGTTAATAATAATGTATCAACATTTGTTCACTAATTGTAACATATGTACCATACTAATGTAAGATGCTAAAAATAGGGTGAACTGTGTTTAAGGCATGTTGTAATTCCCTGTACTATTTTTGCCATTATTAAGGAAGTTGATTTAGACAACATGTGATTCTCAGAAAGAGATACACTTCAGTTCATTGGGAGTATGGTGACAAATCTCCATTAAGCAATTTTCCGTTACATGGGAAAGCTTAAAAACACATATCAAACATAAATGAGAATGCACAGAGTAAAAATAATTACAATATAAGATAAAAATCCTTAAATAAAAAATAACAAAAAGACCTTTTCTCTGAATTATCCCTAAAACATTCCCTTTTTATTTTCAATTTATTAGTAGTAAATGGAGTAAGTGACTATGAAATTTGTGAGAACATATTTTGTAGTAGAAACCCTGCTACCTGTAATAATGATGCCCTTGTGCAGCCTTCTGCTACAGATGCCTCACTGTCCTTTCCTTTAAACAAAATCATTAAGCAAAATTTGGTCCTTTGCAGAGTTTAGTTAAATCCAGTTTCAAGTGATACCTAGAGCTTAAACCAACCAACTTACACCCAAATATCCCACATATGTGGGTACTTGTAAGGAATCCTACTGGTAAAGAAGCTAAAGAATGTTCAATTCCCTTGAAAATTGCACTAATTTCCCATGCCATTAAGGTTATGCTCAAAATTCTTCAAGCTAGGCTTCAACAGTACTTGAATCTGGAACTTCCAGATTTACAAGCTGAGAAGGCAGAGAAACCAGAAATTGGAATGCTAACATTCATTGGATCATAGAGAAATCAAAGGAATTCCAGGAAAGCATCTACTTCTGCTTCAATGACTACACAAAATGTGTGGATCACAACAAACTGGAAAATCTTAAAGAAATGGGACTACCAGAACATCTTACCTGTCTCCTGAGAAGCCTGTATGCGGGTCAAGAAGCAATAGTTAGAACTTTATATGGAGCAGTTGATGCTTTGAAATTGGGAAAGGAGTACGGCAAGGCTGTATATTGTTACCCTGATTATTTAACTTCTATGCAGAGTACATCATGTGAAATCCTGGTTGGATGAATCACCAGCTGGAATCAAGATTTCCAGGAGAAATAACAGCAACCTCAGATCTGCAGATGACACAACTAATAGCTGAAAACAAAGAAGAACTAAAGAGCCTCTTGATGAAGGTGAAAGAAGAGAGTGAAAAAAATTGGCTTAAAGGACAACATTCAAAAAATTAAGACCATAGCATTCTGTCACATCACTTGGCAAGCATGGAGAAAAAGTTGAAGCTATGACAGATTTTCTCTTCTTGGACTCCAAAATCACTGCAGATGGTTACTGCAGGCATGAAATAAGAAGACACTTGCTTCTTGGAAGGAAAGCAATGACAGACCTAGACAGTGTATTATAAAGCAAAGACATCACTTGGTAGACAAAAATCTGTATAGTCAAAGCTATGGTTTTTCCAATAGTCATGTACAGATGTGAGAGCAGAATTATAAAGAAGGTTGAATGCTGAAGAACTGTGGTGCTGGAGAAGACTCTTGAGATAGCAGGCAGATCAAACCAGTCAATTCTAAAGGAAATCAATCCTGAAAATTCACTGGAAGGACTGATGCTGAACCTCCAAAACTTTGGCCACCTGATGCGAAGAGCTGACTCCCAGGAAAAAACTCCGATGATGGGAAAGATTGAGGGCAGGAGGAGAAAAGAGTGACAGAGGATAAGATGGTTGGATGGTATCACCAATTCAATGGATGTGAACTTGGGCAAACTCTGGGAGATAGTGAAGGACAAGAAGACCTGGTGTGCTGCAGTCCATGGGGTTGCAAAGAGTTGAGCACGACTTAGCGACTGACCAACAAAACAACTGGTAAAGATGACTTTTCCTTAATCCCTTATAGACTGCCAGATAGTCACCAGAATAATTGCTGAAGATTACATATATGAGAGTTTAGATAATCTTTTAACATAAGAGAGTACATAAAGAGATATCAACTAACTTCAGTTCAGTCACTCAGTCGTGTCCGACTCTTTGCGACCCCATGAATCGCAGCACGCCAGGCCTCCCTGTTTATTACCATCACTCGAAGTTCACTCAGACTCATGTCCATCGAGTCCGTGATGCCATCCAGCCATCTCCTCCTGCCCCCAATCCCTCCCAGCATCAGAGTCTTTTCCAATGAGTCAACTCTTCTCATGAGGTGGCCAAACTAACTTATGAGTACAAAAATACCATTTACATTTAGAACTAACCTCAACTAGTGAGCAAGAGTTTTGTACACACTCCTGATATCAATGTGATTCTCGTCTGGGCCTGAGGTTTTTTGAATTAGGAATATGTTACACTGGGGCATCTCAGATGGCTAAAGGAGTAAAGAATACCCCCACACTGCAAAGACACAAGAGATGCGGGCTCAATCCCTGGTCAGGAAGATCCCTGGAAGAGGAAATGGCAACCCATTCCAGTATTCTTGCCTGGGAAATCCCAAGGACAGAGGAGCCTGGCAGGCTACAGTCCATGGGGTCACAAAGAAATGGACATAACTGAACATGCAAACACATTTACATCAGCTAGATTAGATCATAAAGGACTGGAGCAGGCTCAAAATATTGGAAAATAAACACTTGAGTAGAACTAAAGGTTGCTTAAATAATAATTAAATGTTGCTTAAACAGAAAACAAGCAATGCAAAAGATATATGCCTGGCCAGGATACATGTTAGTACGTATGCATTAAAACTTCAAAAGAAGAAAATATCTTTGTTTCATTAGATAATGTACTATGAACCAGGTCTACAATCATAGCATATTCCATGAAGTCATAACATTTAATTATGTTACATCATTTTTTTCCCTCTCAGTTAAAAGTATACAATTTATCACATTTGTTTTAACATTAAATGGATTCAGTGCAGTTCTGTTCCAAGTCACTCAGTTGTGTCCAACACTTTGTGACCTCATGGACTGCATTAAATGGGTTAGCTTAGTTTAAATATAATTCTTCCAGTGAACAATAAGGTAGGACTATCAGGCTGAAAATTTAACTTAGCACCTTGTATTTGGTAAAGCCAGTTGGCCACTAAAGTCTCCCTCAGTCCAGCCAATATTTCTATATGCACTTGCAGACTTAGTTGTTGTTTTCTATTCACTTGGCATTTTTCATTTTAGAATGCATTAAAGGTAAATTGATAAGATTTAATTTTAGAAGATGCAAAGTTTTTATTAAAAAATCTCAGATATATTAATAGCAGAATATAAAATCAAAATGATGCAATTGTATTATAATTTTTCTTTGATGATTATATTATTCATGGAACTGCATTTTATTTCAGGAGATGATATATGATCAAGGCATGAAATGTATTCATGTTATTTTAGGAAACATTCAATATTCAATGAAATGTCCAGAATACAAATAACTAGTACTGCTAGATTATATGTCCAATTTACTCTGTCAAATAATGAAGATTTGTTGTTGTTAGTCACTCAGTTGTGTCTGACTGTTTGTGACCCAATAAACAGTAGCCCATCAGGCTCTCTTACCATGGAATTTTCCAAGAAAGAATACTGGAGTGGGTTGCCATTCCCTTCTCCAGGGGATCTTCCCAACCCAAGGATTGAACCTGGGCTGCCTGCTTTGCAGGCAGATTCTTTACCAGTTGAGCCACCAGGAAGTCAAAATATAAAATGTATTATATATATATATATATAATTATATATAATTAATATTATCAATATATTATATATAATAAGGAATATTCTAATATTGCTATTGTTGATTTTGTTAAGCATTATAGACATCTTATTATAACATTATTGTCATCAGCATATACTCTTTGAAGCCTCAAAATAGTTCTACTTTAAGGGTGTCTATTTTATGAGTTTCACTGCAAGAACCTAAAGAAACAAAATGTTCTCTGAAACTCATTTTGTTAAACTATATACTTTCAGTTTTTTCTAAGTATCATTTCATATCTGCATTCATACATAGCAAAACAATCCCCTAATGTTTTGATTTCTATTCCAAACTTGCAGCTGAAGAACATTTCTAAAAATGATGCATATAAAACATTTCCTCAAAACTAACGTTAACAGAAAAGACATTAAAGGTTGCCTCTGCAAATGAGGACGAGTATTGATTTTTATAAATAGAGTTCTACTGTGCTTTTCATGTGTTCAGTCATTAGCTAGAGTATTTGGATTATACAGCTTTTATGATTCTTCCAGCACATATAGTCTGATTTAATTTTAGCATTCTCATTGATTGCAAGGGGTATCAGAAAGGGCAGAGGGATGAATTGGGCTGACAGAGTTCAACATATGGCATCCAATTAGAGACACCAGAGAATGTCAGTACTTTCTTTATTCCTCTTATATAAAAAAAGAAACTCTAATGCTATTTATTCTTGAGAGAAGACTACATCTAAGATTCCAGTCAACAATATTTATAGAATATCTCCTTTAGCATAATTCACCACAGTGGAATACATGAGTTATATAAATACTTTAAAAAATTTAAATGATAAGACATATAGTGGTAAGAACACTGGATTTAGCATCAGAAAATACTATTTACTGTTTATATAGTAAACTTGGATTGTTTACTTAAACTTTCTGTTCCTGTTTTCAAATGGTAAAATGAAAATGGCAGTCTTTCTCACCAAATTTGTATTAGTTTCCTAGAGCTGCTGCAACAAAGTACCACAAACTGAATGGCTTGAAACAACAGACTTCCATTGTCTTACAGTTCTGCAGCATAGAAGGGTGAAATCAAGGTGTCAGCAGTGTCATTATTTCTCTGAAACAAACTGGGGAGAATTATTTCTTGCCCCTCTCCTAGCTTTTGGTGGTCTGCAGCAATTCTAGGTGTTCTTTGACTTGTGGGTGGGTCACTCCAATCTATATCTCTGTTGATAAATCCATTTTCCCTTTTGTACCTCTGTGTACCTCAGAGTACACACTTCCCCTGTGTACCTCTCTCTGTGTTTCCTCTGTGCTTTCTATAAAGATACCAGTCACCCTGAATTAAGGGCCCAACATCCTACTTCAGTATTTCTCCATCTTGCATGTGTGTTAAGTTGCTTCAGTCATGTCTGACTCTTTGTGATCCCATGGACTATAGCCTCCAGGCCCGTCTGTCCATAGGATTCTCCAGGCAAGAATAATGGGTTGCTATGCCCTCCTCCTTGGGCTCTTCCTGATCCAGGGGTGGAACCCGTGTCACTTATGTTTCCTGCATTGGCAGATGGCTTCTTTACTATTGCCACCTGTTTACAATAGTTTTACTTCCTAACACGACCACATTGTAAGATACTGGGGCTTAGAAGTTCAACATACCCTATTAAGGCACAATTTAAGCTGTGACAGAGTTGTAGTAGGATTTAAAGAAAATATGATAAAAGTCTTCTCGCACAGTATCTAGTAATAGTAGCTTCTCAAAAAAATTTTAAAAGAGTTGAGAAGAGGAAGTTTAAAACAAATAAAATCATGTAAACCTTAAGTCAGACAAGAGCCTTATGGTCCCAGTAATGACAAAGTCAGATCATAGAAAATAGTTGGACAAATAAGGGGTTAATCCTAGAGATTTACCTTGCTCTGTGTTACATACAAGAAGCTCCTTAGATTAACATTTATAGGACATACATTGGAGCAATCTGCATATGTCTCACTTCAGGAAACTTTAAAAAAATCAGATCTTAGACCTCCAGCCATTCTGGTCCAATCAAAAAATGGGCCAAAGAACTAAACAGACATTTCTCCAAAAAAGACATACAGATGGCTAACAAATACATGAAAAGATGCTCAACATCATTCATTATCAGAGAAATACAAATCAGAACCACAATGAGGTACCATTTCACGCCAGTCAGAATGGCTACAATCCAAAAGTCTACAAAGCAATATATGCTGGAGAGGGTGTGGAGAAAAGGAAACACTCTTACACTGTTGGTGGGAATGCAAACTAGTACAGGCACTATGGAGATTCCTTAAAAAACTGGAAATAGAACTGCCTTATGACCCAGCAAGACCACTGATGGGCATACACACCAAGGAAACCAGAATTGAAAGAAACATGTCTACACCAATCTTCATTGTAGCACTGTTTTATAAAGCAGGACATGGAAGCAACCTAGATGTCCATGAGCATATGAATGGATAAAAAAGCTGTGGTATATACACACAATGGAGTATTATTCAGCCATTAAGAAGAATACATTTGAATCAGTTCTAATGAGGTGGATGAAACTGGAGCCGATTATACAGAGGGAAGCAAGCCAGAAAGAAAACCACCAATATAGTATACTAACGCATATGTATGGAATTTAGAAAGATGGTAATGATAACCCTGTATGGGAGACAGCAAAAGAGACACAGATGTATAGAACAGTCTTTGGGACTCTGTGGGAGAGGGAGAGGGTGGGATGATTTGGGAGAATGGCATTGAAACATGTATAATATCATATATGAAATGAATCGCCAGTCCAGGTTCAATGCATGATACAGGATGCTAGGGGCTGGTGCACTGGGGTGACCCAGAGGGATGGTATGGGGAGGGAGGTGGTAGGAGGGTTCAGGATGGGGAACATGTGTATACCTGTGGCAGATTCATGTTGATGTATGACAAAACCAATACAATATTGTAAAGTAATTAACCTCTAATTAAAATAAATAAATTTATATAAAAAATAAAAACAAAGTAAAAAAAAAGAAGTATTTTACAGAGTTAATGTTTTAAAACAGTTTATTTCTGATACACAGCTAGGTTCGAGAACAACTAAGTAATCTGATTGCCAAACAACTGTATGTTAGTGAGTCTTTTGTATTTTAGGTGAAGTATTTTCCATGTTAAAGTTAATTTCTTATTTTAACAAATTAATTCTGAGTTCTTCCTAGATTTCTTGTCAAGATTTGCATACTGTTTAATTCCTCAGGTTTCATGCCTTCTTTCTATGGAAGGATATAGTACCAAGCTAAAGCAAGATAGAGAGTTCATTTTGTAGCAAGAGTCAGGGAAAAGCGGTGACAGATGATCAGACTTTAACCAGAAAAAATAATTTTCAGAATCTGGGTAAAAGAAAAATGTGAGGCAAAATTCTGAGAAGCACATAGTTTTACAGATTGCTTTCTTTGTTTTATGCCTATAGGAGATTGAAATGTCCCTACAGAAAATGGAGAAGCTAAATATGTGCATCTATGGATTGGGAGCCAGTGTGTAGAGTTAAGAGCTTGAACACCATATAGTGAAAGTGAAAGTGAAGTTGCTCAGTCGTGTCCAACTCTTTGCGGCCCCATGGACTGTAGCCTACCAGATTCCTCCCTCCATGGGATTCTCCAGACAAGAGTACTGGAGTGGGTTGCCATTTCTTTCTCCAGGGGATCTTCCCAACCCAGGGATCGAACCCAGGTCTCCTGCATTCCAGGCAGATGCTTTAACCTCTGAGCCACCAGGGAAGCCCATATAGTCAGGGACAAATCAAGAACTGTGGGATCAGAAGTTCATGAAATTTGAAGGACCTTTAAAAATAATATAAAATTGTAAACAGAAAATGTATTCAACACTGAAATTTTAAGATAAGTAAAAACCATGAAATTTAAACTTCTAAAATTCCAGTAAAAACAAAGGGATCATAAAATTTAGAATATACTTATATATTATATGACAACTACACTTCTTCCCCTATATATTTGCATCAATAATACTCTAATTATAAACAAAAAAATATTGCCCATAATGTTATGTAAATAATCCAAAATTTAAAGAGCTAAAAAGTGGCAGATCATGACTTTAAATCCAGGCAATCTTGTTCTATAATCCATACTCTTAGTTTCTATGCAATCCTTCCCAAATAAGAGACATTCTTTTCCTTATATGTAGATGCCTGTGACTGCTTATAGTATTTCAGGAAGGATAAGACAGAAACTCGGAAAAGTGCCAACCACTGGGAAAGAGAACAGAGGGCTAAAGAAAGGGGTTGAGGCAGAGTTTTCACTTTTGAATTTCATGCTTGGATTAGGTTTTTATAAATAATAAAATACAAAAAAATGGAAAAGCATTTGGAAGAAAGGAAGAAACTAGTGGAAAGAAGGAACTACTGCAGTTCATTTCTATACTATGGTTAATATATTTTGCAATCATGGCTATTACTTCACTTCTCCAGGGAGAATATTTTATGGGCTTTTAAGGTACTTTAAAAGCATATTTATTGACATAGAAGAATGTACACATTTAACTGCTGAATTTTAGAAGAAATTACAAAAATTTGTATAGCGTCTTGAGACTATTAGAAAAACATGTATGTATATATTTTATGCATGATATAATATGTGGAATGATAGGTATAATTTTTAAATAATAGAGATGGCTATCATTATATCTATGATTGTGCGTTTTTAAAACTAGTTGCCTAAAATAAAAATATGTACTTTGGCCACCTCATGCAAAGAACTGACTCGTTTGAAAACATCTTGATGCTGGGAAAGACTGAAGGCAGGAGGAGAACGGGACTATAGAGGATGAGATGATTGGATGGAATCACTGTTTCAATGAACATGAGTTTGAGTAAATTCTAGGAGCTGGTGATGGACAGGGATACCTGGCGCACTGCAGTCCGTGGGGTCACAAACAATTGGACACAACTGAGCAACTGAACTGAACTGATTATTATAATAAATGTTTAAATGTTTAAACAATAATATGTTTGGCTTTGAATGTGGCAGTGAATTAGATTTTAGGCTATTCTTAGTGTTACATAATTAGTTACTTTAAGAAAATAAAATCCTTTTTATTCATGCTTATTAGTGTAATTAGGTTATATTCTGAACCACAGGAAGTCAAGAAATAAGGTTTAATCATTCAAAGTGTATATTTTTTAAAAAAATTGGAAGCCTTCTTGGAAAGTCTTTTATATGACACGAATCAACTCTACAGATATATCAATGGCATTGTACAAACACATGCTATACTCTTCAGCATTCTGAAATAAATAATACCTATTATCTGGAAATGCATAGTTTCAAGTTATCTATAACCCTGATCTTACTATTAATGTATTTGGATTAGAATGTGTTGGTTTGATAACACTTGAGAGCCAAAATGCCAAAGTGCAGAGTCAGAGAGTTCTAGTAACAATGACAAGTTTCAGCCTTTCATTGCTTTTGTGGAGTGTTTATGGAATTCTGAATGAGGAAGGTAAGTGTTGCAATTTTTTGTCAAATAAAAAATGCACATCAATATTCTTTGATGAAACACCAACAATTCAGCTAAACCTGATCAAGTTTCCTTCCTTCCAAGGAGGAAAGTAAAACCAGCAGAATAGAATAAAAGCCACAAATCTGAAATATGCCTGTATGTGTACTGCTGCTGCTGCTACTGCTAAGTCACTTCAGTCATGTCCGACTCTGTGCGACCCCATAGATAGCAGCCCACCAGGCTCCCGCTGTCACTTCAATCATGTCTAACTCTGTGGGGCCCTATGGACTGAAGTCCACATGACAGGCTCCTCTGTCCTTGGGGTTCTCCAGGCAAGAATGCTGGAGTGAGTTGCCATGACCTCCTCCAGGGGATCTTCCAAACCCAGGGATAGAACCTGTGTCTCTAAGTCTCCTGCACTGGCAGGAAGATTCTTTACCACTAGTACCACTTCAGAAGCCCAATCTGAAATATATGTATATCTAAATATATATACATTTTATGTTGTATTATATGCTATATAAATATATACATAATTTGTCAGGCCAAAGTCAAATTGACAAATATAAAATATTCATAAGTTTAAAATGAATCAATAATGGACATAAACATAATTAAGGCAGTTTTAAATAAAGTGTTTGTAAACAATAAAAATGACTGACATTTGCTGCATGACTACTTCCTAAAGCTCTGGAAATAATTCTCAATTACTAAGCTTGATTTTTCTCTTCCATATTCAATAATAATGTTATTTTCCAAAGCCTCCCTGGCATTTTATTTTTATTATGCAGCTTTATCCACAGCACAATAACGGGTACTTCACTCAATCCATAGGCTCACCTATCTTTTTTTTTTAGTTTCTGCTCACTGTACAGTCCCATAAGAAACACCTTGTTTTCATGTAAGAATCAAAGGAAGAACTATTGGACAAACGTCACTTGAAATGTTTAAATTCAGGGCACAAAACAAAAAATAAGATACCAATAGACTACCTTACAATACCTACTCCCTTATTATATATAAATCTCCTCTGGAGATATTGTTTTGCCATAGGTTAAAAAAAATGAACAGAAATGAGAAAGCAAATTATGAGATGGGGTTTCTTTATATCATGCTTGACTATGCATAGATTCCACATCAAAATCTTTAAATCTCTCCCTTATATAAATATATGTAAATGTGTACACATATATTTCTATATTTGTGTGCACATTTTAAGCCTTAAAATAACTTAGTAAATAGCAAACTATCCATTTTAGAAGGCTTGATACCAGGACATGATCCCGTCAATTCAAAGCAAGAAGAAATGACATTTATAGGAGAATGTAGTTATAACTACTAAGTCCTAACATTGCTATGAGACCATAAATGGCTTTGAGTGATTTCATTAGGCCCCACATAATACATAATCACCTCAGTTTAATACAATAAAATAAACTGATGTTTCAGTCATATTTGGTACCTGTGGATGTATCAATATTTCCAGATTCACTGATAAATCATAACACTACTGTCATATCATTCTTTTCTTCTATATATTTGATACATTCTGCTGTACCAGTGGAAGATTGAAATTGTGCCATACTTGTATCATAAGCATGGAACAGAAAGCCTGATGAAGGATAGAAAAAGTGTTACTTGGTCATGATGGACTTTGAGGGGTTTTGTTACTGTGAGATAGAACTGAAAAGACTATAGATTTTATACGAGGTAGTTTTTATTTTGGATGGATTTTCTTTTATAATAACTAAATATCTAGGCTTCTGTAACAGATTTACATGATTTCTGGGGTCATTAAGAGTGGAGGCATGCCACATCATATGCATTTCTATTGTTGCGTTGACACACACACACACACACACACACACACATTAACATTTATTAGTTTACATATTGCCTTCCACTGAACTGTGAACTCCAAAAGAACAGGAATCTTCCACTGGCTAAAATGAACATAGTCAGACCAACAGCAAACCTCCCCCCACCAAAAAAAAAATGTTGAATTAGATTCAATCAGTTCAGTTCAGTCGCTCAGTCATGTCTGACTCTTTGCGACCAGAGAACTGCAGTATGCCAGGCCTCCCTGTCCATCATCAACTCCCGGAGTTCACTCAAACTCACATCCATTGAGGCAGTTATGCCATCCAATCATCTCATCCTCTGCCGTCCCCTTCTCCTCCTGCCCCCAAATCTCTCCCAGCATCAGAGTCTTTTCCAATGAGTCAACTCTTCGCATGAGGTTGCCAAAGTACTGGAGTTTTAGCTTTAGCATAGAACACCTAGGACTGATCTCCTTTAGAATAGACTGGTTGGATCTCCTTGCAGTTCAAGGGACTCTCAAGAGTCTTCTCCAACACTACAGTTGAAAAGCATCAATTCTTTGGCGCTCAGCTTTCTTGAGTCCAACTCTCACATTCCATACATGACTAATAGAAAAACCGTAGCTTTGACTAGATGGACCTTTGTTGGCAAAGTAATGTCTCTGCTTTTGAATATGCTATCTAGGTTGGTCATAACTTTCCTTCCAAGGAGTAAACGTCTTTTAATTCCATGGCTGCAATCACCATCTGCAGTGATTTTGGAGCCCAAAAAATAAAGTGTGACACTGTTTCCACTGTTTTCCTATCTATTTCCCATGAAGTGATGGGAC
>SJYV01046416.1:77031-93182 GCA_006410875.1 Neotragus pygmaeus | reverse complement strand
TTGTTTTTCCAGTAGTCATGTATGGATGTGAGAGTTGGACTGTGAAGAAAGCTGAACGCCAAAGAATTGATGCTTTTGAACTGTGGTGTTGGAGAAGACTCTTGAGCATCCCTTGGACTGCAAGGAGATCCAACCATTCCATTGTAAATAAAATCAGTCCTGGGTGTTCATTGGAAGGACTGATGCTAAAGCTGAAACTCCAATACTTGGCCACCTCATGCAAAGAGTTGACTCATTGGAAAAGACTCTGATGCTGGGAGGGATTGGGGGCAGGGGAAGAAGGGGACAACAGAGGATGACATGGCTGAATGGCATCACTGACTCAATGGATGTGAGTTTGGGTAGACACCAGGAGTTGGTGATGGAATATGAATCCTTGCGTGCTGTGGTTCATGGGATCGCAAAGAGTTGGACACGACTGAGCTACTGGACTGAACTGAGCATAGTATTTTTGTTCTTTTCTGTAATATCATTATGTTACAGTCCAGGTCTTTTGAGTAATGATTTGGAAAGTAAATGAGTAAACAGAATGGGGCTGGAAAATTTGATACACAAGAGCAAGGTATCTAACTACAGTTTCTTCTTTGGAAATTTTAATGTATTTTGGTTTGACTCATATTCTGTTCTCTTTTTTTATCCATTGTTTCTTTTAAAATTTTTAATCAACATCTTGTTTTCAGAGTTCCTATTGAATGCATTAAATACATTATTGTAAACACATTACATGAGGTCATCAGTTTTAAATANAAATTTTAATGTATTTTGGTTTGACTCATATTCTGTTCTCTTTTTTTATCCATTGTTTCTTTTAAAATTTTTAATCAACATCTTGTTTTCAGAGTTCCTATTGAATGCATTAAATACATTATTGTAAACACATTACATGACGTCATCAGTTTTAAATTTTTTTATAATTTTGAACTAACTATGTAAGCATGTCTAATATATGAGTATCTAAAATATAAATTCTAGTCCTATTATCCTCAGCCTGTTTATCTTTTAAAAATCTATTTAAATATAAGAATCTTGTTTTTCAGAATTAAATTCTAGTTGAAAAATCTTTTAGATTTTTTTTCACTCAGAGTACCTAGATTCTGAAGTCATTAACACTGTATGAGACTTTGTTTCAGATCTAATTGATGGTTAAGGGATGTTACAGGGTTGTCTTGCTCTAAGGAAGTAATATGCAAGACACAATCCTCTCTGATAAGCTGCATGGTATTGAGAGTCAGCTGAAATAGGAAATGAAGACCCTTATTAAGTTAAGTGTTTGAATAAAAACTGTGTCATGTAGGGTGTTTTTAACAAAAATCAAATTGAAATTAAAAGAAAAAAATGTCAGGTGCTATAAAATAATCTGAAAAAAAAAAAAAAAAAAACCCAACAACAGGCACTTGGTATAGCATGAAAAAAAAAAAATGCTCCCTAAAAAACCCCTAGAAAAATGATGCCTACTAATGTTTTTCTAGCTTTAATGAAAATGCCTTGAGCATAAATTTAAAACCAAGAGAAGCAAAGGCAGATGCTTTTGTTCCATCAGCTATGTGTTCCTTTCTCTCTTAGGAGGATCATCTTGTTTTAATACTAGTATTGAATCACGTAGGAGGCTTAAGTACAATTAACTCATTCCCTAATGTTAGTTGGAAGTGTAACACAGGGAACCAAGTATAATTCTTTATCCAAGATTCTCACCTCAGCAGTTACAGCTGTGACTTTGCAGACTCCTAGAGTATCCTGAAAGATGTCTGTAATATATATGACATTGTAGAGAGTACTTTGAAAACATCCTTCCAGTTTTATACAAAGGGATGAGGGATATTCTATGAGCAGAGAGTCACAATATGTTCCAGTTCCAACTTGGAAGCCTGGATCCTTCAACTTCAGTCATTTCCTGACAACTCCAGTATCAGAGTCACTTTCATGGCTCTAACATAGAAGATAACGCTTTGGAACACTGAATAGCATAAAATGACAGCATCTCAAATATCTGGCAATGTTGCATTAAATGTATACTAAAGTAATTATTTTATCTCACNAAATCAGTCCTGAATATTCACTGGAAGGACTGATGTTGAAGCTGAAACTCCAATACTTTGGCCGCCTGATATAAAGAACTGACTCATTTGAAAAGACCCTGATGCTGGGAAAGATTGATGGCGGGAGGAGAAGGGGATGACAGAGGATGAGATGGTTGGATGGCATCACCAACTCGATGACCATGAGTTTCACTAAACTCTGGGAGTTGGTGATGGACAGGGAGGCCTGGCTTGCTGCAATCCATGGGGTTGCAAAGAATTGGATATGACGAGAGACTGAAATGAACTGAGCCAAATTTCTAAATAATATAATTTGTTGTAAAGCAGACTTGAAAACTTATGGAAAGTGATTTTAAATATTTTTATATTAACCTTAATAAGTTTAATAACAATTCCATAGCACAGATAGCCAATTATACTTAAAAAAAAAAAAAGAAGAAGAAGAAGAAGAAGCCAACTAAAAGGTCAAGAAAAGTCCATATGAATAATTTTGGAAAACAACTTCCCTAGGTCTTATCCAGGAATTCCTATTTTCAGTGGGTTTTCCAAGTTTATCTTAGATTAGAAATCTCTTTGACTTGCTTTATTTAACATCTTTTGCCTAATTTCTTAAAACGTGTTTTTCTAGTTTGTGATACTGACACCTTGTATGTTTTATGTATCACAATCAGATATGGAAGAATAGTAAATTTTGAATAGGAGATCTTAGCTTAGTTTTTAGTAGCTATATCATAAACATAAAAGAAAAATAAGAAAATGTGGGATTGAGACATGTACAAGATATTTATTTTGGAAAGTTAAATTATTACTCATACACAACTGCTGAAATACATAATTCAAGGGCTAGGTAAATTGTGTGTTTTGAAGCTGATTCAGCAGACTTATGCTAGCATAAAGCAGCCTTCCTGGAAGGTATCTATTAATACCTAATCTGTATTCCTAAATCAACAGGAGATGAGTAGGCTGGAGAAGTTTTGTTCTTTGTCTTGCAATTGGTGGGAGTACAAAAAAGAATTGCTTTTTACTACTTGGTTGCAGCTATCTGGCTAATTTAGAGAGTTACAAAAGGTGCTTAACAAGTTTACATATTAAGGAGGAATCAATTCTTTATGATTATGGTAAATGAATATTTTAGTAGTTTAAATTAGATTAAGTTTACAAATTAAGGAAATATTGATATATTCTGCTCATCCTTATAAACTAATAAAGTAGAAATTATGGTTTAGTGGTTAACTTTCTCATTATTCAAAATTGCCAACAATAACAATATTTGCAAGGATGGCTTTCAACTCACTTCAGGAATTCCTAAATTTTATTTTATTTTTAATTGGAATGTAATTTCTTTACAATGTTATATTGGTTTCTGCCATACGACAATGTGAATCAGCCATAAGTATACAGGAGATGGCAAGAGTGAACATCAACATTCTAGGAATCACTGAACTAAAATGCCCTGGAATGGGTGAATTTAACTCAGATGACCATTATATCTACTACTGTGGCAGGAATCCCTTAGAAGAAATGGAGTAGCCATCATAGTCAACAAAAGGGTCCAAAATGTAGTACTTGATGCAGTCTCAAAAACGACAGAATGATCTCTGTTCGTTTCCAAGGCAAACCATTCAATATCATGTAATCCAAGTCTATACGCCCCCCCCCAGTAATGCTGAAGAAGGTGAACAGTTCTATGAAGACCTACAAGACCTTTTAAAACACCCCCAAAAGATGTCCTTTTTATTATAGAGGACTGCAAAAGTAGGAAGTTTGGACATGAGTTTGGACATGAGTTTGGGTAAACTCTGGGAGTTAGAGTTGGACAGGGAGGCCTGGCCTGCTGCAATCCACAAGGTCGCAAAGAGTCAAACATGACTGAATGACTGAACTTAACTGAACAATATATTCCCTTTCTTCTGAACCTTCCTCCCACTGCTCTAGGTTGTCAGAGAGCACCAGGTTGATCCTCTTGTGTTATACAGCAAGTTCCCACTAGGTATATATTTTACATTTGGTAATGTATGTATTTCAATACTAATCTCTCAATCAGTCCCACCCTCTCTCAGTTCCCCACTGTGTCTACAAGTCTGTTCTCTATGTCTGAGTTTCTCTATTCCTTCCCTGCAAATAGGCTCATCAGTAATATTTTTCTATATTTCATAGATATATGTTAATATTTGTTTTGTTGTTGACTAAGTCATGTCTGACTCTTTGTGATCCCATGAACTGTAGCCCACCAGGCTTCTCTGTCCATGGGATTTCCCAGGCAAGAATATTGGAGTGGGTTACCATTTCCTTCTCTAAGGATCTTCCCAACCTAGGGATAGAACCTGCATCTCCCATACTGCAGGCAGATTCTTTACCACTGAGCCACCTGGGAAGCCCATGCCTAAATATACAAATTCTGACTTATTTCACTGTGTATAATAGGCTCTAGGTTCTTCCCTCTCACTAGAACTGACTCAAATTCATTCCTTTTTATGGTTGGGTAATATTCCACTGTTTATATGTTCCACAACATCCTTATCCATTCATCTGTCAATGGACATCTAAGTTGCTTCCATGTCCTGGCTATTGTAAACAGTGTTGGAATGAACATTTGGGTACCTGTGTTTTTTAAAATTATAGTTAATAATTCCTACATTTCATTGTAGAACTATAGATTCAGTTCAGTTCAGTTGCTCAGTCATGTCCGACTCTTTGCGACCCCATGAATTGCAGCACGCCAGGCCTCCCTGTCCATCACCAACTCCCGGAATTCACTCAGATTCATGTCCATCAAGTCAGTGACGCCATCCAGCCATCTTATTCTCTTCCGTTCTTCACTGATATCCAGTAGCATATTGGGCACCTACTGACCTGGGGAGTACCTCTTTCAGTATCCTATCATTTTGCCTTTTCCTACTGTTCATGGGGTTCTCAAAGCAAGAATACTGAAGTGGTTTGCCATTCCCTTCTCCAGTGGACCACATTCCGTCAGAACTCTCCACCATGACCCGCCCGTCTTGGGTTACCCCATGGGCATGGCTTAGTTTCATTGAGTTAGACAAGGCTGTGGTCCTAGTGTGATTAGATTGACTAGTTTTCTGTGAGTATGGTTTCAGTGTGTCTGCCCTCNGGTGAATTTAACTCAGATGAGCATTATTCTACTACTATGAGCAGGAATCCCTTAGAAGAAATGGAGTAGCCATCATGGTCAACAAAAGAGTCCGAAATGCAGTACTTGGATGCAATTTCAAAAACAACAGAATGATCTCTGTTCATTTCCAAGGCAAACCATTCATTATCCAGGTAATCCAAGTCTATGCCACAATCAGTAATGCTGAAGAAGCTGAAGTTGAATGGCTCTATGAAGACCTACAAGACATTTTAGAACTAACACTAAAAAAGATGTCCTTTTCATTATAGGGGACTGGAATGCCAAAGTAGGAAGTCGAGAAACACCTGGAGTAACAGGCAAATTTGCTCTTGGAGTACAGAATGAAGCAGGGCAAAGGCTAATAGAGTTCTGCCAAGAGAACCCAATGGCCATAGCAAACACATTCTTCCAACAACACAAANGACTGGAATGCCAAAGTAGGAAGTCGAGAAACACCTGGAGTAACAGGCAAATTTGCTCTTGGAGTACAGAATGAAGCAGGGCAAAGGCTAATAGAGTTCTGCCAAGAGAACCCAATGGCCATAGCAAACACATTCTTCCAACAACACAAAAGAAGACTCTACACATGGACATCACCAGATGGTCAACACCGAATCAGATTGATTATATTCTTTGCAGCCACAGTTGGAGAACCTCTATACAGTCAGCAAAAACAAGACCAGGAGCTGATTGTGACTCAGATCATGAACTCCTTATTGCCAAATTTAGACTAAAATTTAAGAAAGTGGGGAAAACCACTAGACCATTCAGATATGACCTAAATCAAATCCCTTATGACTATACAGTGAAAGTGCGAAATAGATTTAAGGGATTAGATCTGATAGATAGATTGCCTGATGAACTATGGATGGAGGTTCATGACACTGTACAGGAGACAGGGATCAAGACCATCCCCAAGAAAAAGAAATGCCAAAACACACACACACACACACACACACACACACACACAAAATGGCTGTCTGAGGAGGCCTTACAAATAGCTGTGAAAAGAAGATAAGTGAAAAGCAAAGGAGAAAAGGAAAGATATTCCATTTGAATGCAGAGTTTCAAAGAATAGTAAAGAGAGTTAAGAAAGCCTTCCTCAGAGATCAGAGGAAAAGAAATAGAGGAAAACAATAGAATGGAAAAGACTAGAGATCTCTTAAAGAAAATTAGAGATAACAAAGGAAAATTTCATGCAAAGATGGGCTCGATAAAGGACAGAAATGATATGGGCCTAACAGAAGCAAAGGATATTAAGAAGAGGTGACAAGAATACACAGAAGAACTGTACAAAAAAAATCTTCACAACACAGATAATCACAATGATGTGATCACTCACTTAGAAACAGACATCCTGGAATGTGAAGTCAAGTGGGCCTTAGAAAGCATCACTACGAACAAAGCAAGTGGAGGTTACAGAATTCCAGTAGAGCTATTTCAAATTCTGAAAGATGATGCTGTGAAAGTGCTGCATTCAATATGCCAGAAAATTTGGAAAACTCAGCAGTGGCCACAGGACTGGAAAAGGTCAGTTTTTATTCTAATTCCAATGAAAGGCAATGCCAAAGAATGCTCACAGGACCACACAATTGCACTCATCTCACACGCTAGTAAAGTAATGCTCAAAATTCTCCAAGCCAGGCTTCAGCAAAATGTGAACCATGAACTTCCAGATGTTCAAGCTGGTTTTAGAAAAGGCAGAGGAATCAAAGATCAAATTGCCAACATCTGCTGGATCATCGAAAAAGCAAGAGAGTTCCAGAAAAACATCTATTTCTGCTTTATTGACTATGCCAAAGCCTTTGACTGTGTGGATCACAATAAACTNAAAAAAATGGGTGTAATCACTGGCCTATAGTTGGCATTTCACATTATGATAATGAATTAGTTTATCAGGAAAATGAGTGAAGGTTGAGAATAGAGGAACACCTAGGACTAAACACAAGGACATTTCATTTTTAAGAGGTTTGAGGACAATGGTAGGAATTCATAAAAGTACTAAGATAAAGTTGAGTGAAAAAAAAAACTACAGGAGAGAATTATGTTATTAAATTTTAAAATTAGGTATATTTTACATAGCACGTTTGATCATATTTAATCCCTAATTTTGTCATTTTTGCCCTGTTTTCTTAAATATAGCTTAAAGTATTTCAAGTATTGAAATAGTAAAATTTTTGTTTTAGTCTCAAAAATTTCACTAAATTTGTTGAAGTAAACATATACATGAAATCTGCTTATGAAATTCAAATGATACCCATGATACTACCCTATGCCAGATCATATATTAGAATCATAGTATAAAATACCTGTAATTGTAAAAACACATTTCATATGTGGAATGGAAACTAAACCAAACACAATCAAAAACTAATATATAGTACATCCTCAGAAACGTATATATTTTATGTGTTTATGTTAAAAAAAGACCTCTTAATAAAGTATAGATTAAGAAAAAAATAATCATGGTCACAAATGAAATAGATATGGGAAAACATAATTCATGAAACAAAATGAATTGCCAGAGAAAATATTTGCCAAGGACATATCTAATTATCCAAAATCACAAAGTTCAACAATAAGAAAACAAGCAACCGTGTTAAAAAATGGGCAAAATACCTGAAGAGACTTCATCGAAGAAGATATACAGTTTCATATAGGAATATGAAAAATATTCAACATCATATCATTAGGGAATTGAAAATTAAAACAGCAATGAGATACTCAGTTCAGTTCAGTTCAGTCGCTCAANAAAATGGGCAAAATACCTGAAGAGACTTCATCGAAGAAGATATACAGTTTCATATAGGAATATGAAAAATATTCAACATCATATCATTAGGGAATTGAAAATTAAAACAGCAATGAGATACTCAGTTCAGTTCAGTTCAGTCGCTCAATCGTGTCCAACTCTTTGTGACCCCAAGAATCGCAGCACGCCAGGCCTCCCTGTCCATCACCAACTCCCGGAGTTCACTCAGACTCACGTCCATCGAGTCCGTGATGCCATCCAGCAATCTCATCCTCGGTCGTCCCTGCTACATTCCTATTAAAATAACTAAAACCCAGAACACTAATAGCACCAAATGATGGTCAAGATGGGGAGCAACAAGAAATCTTATTCATTGCTGCTAGGAATGCAAAATAGTGTAGTCACTTTGGAAAGCATCATGGCATTTTCTTATAAAACTCAGCATAAGACCCAGCAATTGTGCTCCCTGGTTTTTACTCAAAGGATTTGAAAACTTATATCTACACAAAAGCCTGTAAACTGTTGTCTATAGCAGCTTTATTCAGTTCAGTTCAGTTCAGTCGCTTAGTCGTATCTGACTCTTTGCGACCCCATGAATCGCAGCACGCCAGGCCTCCCTGTCCATCAGCAACTCCCGGAGTTCACTCAGACTCACGTCCATCGAGTCCATGATGCCATCCAGCCATCTCATCCTCAGTCGTCCCCTTCTTCTCCTGCCCCCAATCCCTCCCAGCATCAGTGTCTTTTCCAATGAGTCAACTCCTCACATGAGGTGGCCAAAGTACTAGTTTCAGCTTTAGCATCATTCCTTCCAAAGAAATCCCAGGGCTGATCTCCTTCAGAATGGACTGCTTGGATCTCCTTGCAGTCCAAGGGACTCTCAAGAGTCTTCTCCAACACTGCAGNCTTCGCATGAAGTGGCCAAAGTACTGGAGTTTCAGCTTTAGTATCATTCCTTCCAAAGAAATCCCAGGGTTGATCTCCTTCAGAATGGACTGGTTGGATTTCCTTGCAGTCCAAGGGACTCTCAGGAGTCTTCTCTTGATTGGAAGTAGTCTTTATGCTTTCTTGGGTCATTTACCTCTATTATTGCTGATTCCTATAGTAGCAATAAAGAATTCTGAGAAATGTATGAAGGACTAGTGTAGGTCGTTCAATTTCTCTGACATAAATCACAGTCGGATCCTCTATGACTCACCTCCCAGAGTATTGGCTATAAAAGCAAAAATAAGCAAATGGGACCTAATTAAACTTAAAAGCTTTTGCACAACAAAAGAAACTGTAAGCAAGGTGAAAAGACAGCCTTCAGAATAGGAGAAAATAATAACAAATGAAGCAACGAACAAAGAATTAATCTCAAAAAATATACAAGCAGCTCCTGCAGCTCAATTCCAAAAAAAAAATAGAAATGACCCAATCAAAAACTGGGCCAGAGAACTAAACAGACATTTCTCCAAAGAAGACATACAGATGGCTAACAANCGAACAAAGAATTAATCTCAAAAAATATACAAGCAGCTCCTGCAGCTCAATTCCAAAAAAAAAATAGAAATGACCCAATCAAAAACTGGGCCAGAGAACTAAACAGACATTTCTCCAAAGAAGACATACAGATGGCTAACAAATACATGAAAAGATGCTCAACATCACTCATTACCAGAGAAATGCAAATCAAAACCACAATGAGGTACCATCTCACGCCAGTCAAAATGGATGCTATCCAAAAGTCTACAAACAATAAATGCTGGAGAGGGTGTGGAGAACAGGGAACCCTCTTACACTGTTGGTAGGAATGCAAACTAGTACAGCCACTATGGAGAACAGTGTGGAGATTCCTTAAAAAACTGGAAATAGAACTGCCATATGACCCAGCAATTTCTGTATGATCTAATGGGCACCTTCATGCATAGCTACAATAACACCACTTCTTTACTAATGGTGCTCCTGTGAAGCCAAGCCATCCGATTTTCGGATTCTAACCCAACTTAGGATATATCCTAAGAAGGTCCTTGAATTTTCATAAGTTCTTCACCATTGACCTATGGACATCAAGTGATGCTACCCTTGCTTTCAAAGGAGGAATTCTCTCTATTTTAGTGATAGTGTAGCGTAGTGATAGTGTTAGTACAACAAATATGCACATTTGTGCTTCATATGCATGTTATATACTCACTCTAATTCTGTTTGTCTGTTTCTGTCTCTGTCTCCCTTTTTTGCTTACACCCATACATGTACTCCTGTCTGTTTACTGTTAATCCTATTCATGCCAGCTCTCAATCAGAGTTGGGCCATTTCATTCTGGGTGTGAATATTTGATATAGTTTCTAAGATCTGTCCTATATTTGTCCTATTCAGACTCACTCAGTATATTTTATCTCTTTAGTTTTCTCTGGCTAAGCAGGTGTACTTAGATATTCTTGGCCACAAACATATGGTATACAGGTATTTGTTAGCTTTAAAGAAAAAGTCTTTGGGAAGTCTCTCCACACATTCGGTGTCCAGAAGTGAACTGATTTGTGTGAATAGTATAGAAGATATACAGAGGAGGAAAGTTGAGATTTTTAAAAATGGGTTTGTATTTTTTTATTTGTTTTATATCTCTTCATTATGCCCTCTAGTTTTGAGGGGAAAAAGTTAACTTAGTTTGGAACTAGGATGTTGCTATGCACTTATCAGAAACAGGAGAATTGTTCTTTATACTGTAGAAATCAATACTATTGATAGAATATTTTATCTATATTATTCTACTTTTTTCATATTTTTATATATTAAATTCTGAATCATTCTTACTCTTGGTGAAATTTTAAAATATAATTGTAAGCATTTAATTTTTATTTCTTGTGGCATATGAAATAATAATGTGTTTTGCACTAGAGTCTATATAATAAAATAGGAAGAAAATTGTAAGCTGACAATAAATATTGAATGACTGAACAAATTAATTAATAAATAGTTGAACTGCATTTAACCTCCCCAAAATTGTTTAAAGCTTGGTAGCTATAAGCTCCCATCTTTGAGATCTTAGTAAATAAAATTTATATAGCTTAAGTAATCCTGATAATTATAACAGAGGCTGTTTCTGAAAAAATGAAAGGCAAATAATCTGAATATAAATTCACTACTAAAGGAAGAGACTGAAATTATATTTCTTTTCTAATATTAGTACTAAAGCATTTAAATAGATAGAACTCAATGCTAGGTGTTCTGTCAATGAGAATGACACTCCACCCTGAAATTTGTAGGAAAAAAATAAATGACACTTCACTAACTCTATACACTTAAATAGAGGTCCGTAGTGATGTCAATGAAACTTAAACATCAGAGTTTTTTTTACTATCTGGCATTCATTCTGATTTACCCCAACTGAGACATTATTACTATTTAATTTTTTAACCCCCCCCATATAATAGTTTCAGTTATTATGATGATCTATTCTTGCATTTAAATAATCATTGTTTGATGTGAGAGTTGGACCATAGAGAAGGCTGAGAGCCAAAGAATTGTTGCTTTTGAATTCTGGTGCTGGAGATGACTCTTGAGAGTCTCTTGGACAGCAAGGAGATCAAACCAGTCAGTCCTAAAGGAAATCAACCCTGAATGTTCATTGCAACGACTGATGCTGAAGCTGAGGCTCCAGTAGTTTGGCCACCTGTTACAAATAGCCAACTGGCTGGAGGGGACTCTGATGCTTTGAAGGGTTGGTGTGAGTTGGTGGCAGAGGATGAGATGGTTAGCTAGCATCACTGACTCAATGGACATGAATTTGAGCAGACTCCAGTAGATAGTAGAGGACAGAGGAGCCTGGCACACTGCAGTTCTTGGGCTCGCAGTCAGACATGACTTAGCAACTGAATAACAATAACAACCCATTGTTATAAACAATGGGTTTATTTCAAACTGAATCAAAGTTTGAAATAAACATCACTCCTACTAAAGAAGAAAAGAGTCATTGTTTGCCTTTATAGTATATCTTTACTGTTATTATTTAATATCTGTCTACTAGAGAGAGTAAGAGATCTTCTTTATTACTGTTTTATCCTAAGGGCCAGAGACAGTGTCTGGCCTAATAGGGATGTCAAGTAATATTTTCTGGATGAATGAGCATCACTTTAGATAATGATCTTTCTTCTCTTCCATACACAATTTTCTATTTAGTCAAAAGCATCACAGTTGCAGGTACACTGTGTTCTAAATATATTTTCTGTAGAATTGGGGGTAAAGAAGCTTATGACTGTTCAGCATAACATTGTATTAAAGATAACATTTTTTGTAGAGGCAGGATTACTCTGAGATACCTGTATTTGTAAATCCTTTACAGCAAGTAAGATGTATTTCTTCAGAGATCATTTCCTTAATAGGATTTCAGACAGCTTTTGGAAGTGGCTAAAATAAATTGCTTTTAAACATTTGTGTCATATCACATTAAAAAGGGTTATAGATCAATATCTACCATGTGCTATAATATATACCCTCACCCTATAATAGAATTAATCTTAGATTAAAAAGAGAAATTCTTTTCTGATCTTCCCACCAACCCAGTCTTCCTTCTCTTCTTGAAAATATGAGCTTTTCAAATGACATATGACTAGAAGAATCCATTATAAGCATCCACTGTTGTGCCTGCTCTAAAGTGATTTGATTCTGCAGTAATAACTCTCACTTCACAATCTCTTGTAAGCTCATCTTAAATGCCTGTGTCTTAAGTGATTGCTTATTTTATACAGGAATGTTTGATCATCCAGATTTTCTGTGTTTCATCACATGGTATAAAGAGTTGGTACTGGACAAAGTTAGAGAGAAAGTCTATCAAAGTTTGCCCCACCATTATTTCTCTGTACCTCTAGCTTATTATCAGTAGTAATATTTTATTTCAGAATCATGGATTCTTCAGTATTTCCCTATCAAGTGCTATTACACTCAGAATCCAATGAAGAGAGCAGTCATATTAATAGATAATTACAATTCAGTGTAATCAGTTATATATGAAAATTTAAAATTCTGTGTATAGAAGAGAAAGGCTATTCAGAAATATTTGATAGAGAAAAAAAATGATATTTTGAATATTTTGGAATATGAGGATCCCACCTGTTAGACAAACGGATGAGAGAATATTTTCAATGGACAAGACCATTTGAGTTATGAAAAGAAGTTCTGGACTTCCCTGGTGGTGCAGTAGATAAGAATCCATCTGCTAATACAGGGGACACCAGTTTGACCTCTGGTCCAGGAAGATTCCATGTGCCACAGAGCAGTTAAGCCCAGTTACAACAACTACTAAGGTCTCGCTCTAGAGCCAACAAACCACAATGACCAAGCTTTTGTGCTGCAACTACTGAAGCCCATGAGCCTGCAGGCCTCAACTACTGATCCCACATGCTCCATCTACTGAAGCCCATGTACCTAGAGCCTGTGCTTTGCAAGAGAAGCCATCACAATGAGAATCCCATGCACTGCAACTATGAGTAGCCCCCACTTGCCTCAATTAGAGAAAGCCGCCAGTGAGCAGCACCAAAGACTTAGAAAAACCCCACCTCCCAAAAAAAGAAGTTCAAAATCACACACACACACAAAATAATAATAATACAAAACTGAAAATAGAGGAGTTACCAGATCAAAAGGGGCCTTTTAAGACCTGCTAAGGAGTTAATTATCTGTAAACAACAGAGAGACTGGAGAATCAAGCAGAAATCAAAATGAAATATTTTATTTACTCATTTATTTATTTATATTTTATGAAGGGATATATGACAGTTATGTGGAGAATATACTCAAATGATGAGGCCCAAATTACAATATTACACATTAGAAATGCGGAGGCCTATACTACCACTGAGCTATAAGAATGCAGAGGAAGAGGAGCAGAGTGCAGAGATGTGCTGGTAAATGTGCAGACTAGCTCAAAACAATGCCTGATTTGTAGCATTGGCCTAATTCTGTAGTGTGTATAAGTCCCTACCATGGCCAATTACAAACTCCTTACCAACTTCAAACTGTGTGATCATTGAAAGCAGAGTTGGGAAGAGGAGTACACAATCAGTTCTGCTGAGCTCGTATCAGCTAGCTTCAGAATAACACTAGAGATATTTGAGGTACAATCAATAAAAGGTGGACATTGATGGAATGCAGTAGATAATGGAAAAATGGTTGTATATAAATCCAAAATTTCCATTTTGGGAAAGAAAATGTGTTAATATTTTAAAGCTTGTATTTTATTCTCAGATGGCTTTGTTCTCATCTAAAAAGTAATAGCAACAGCAGTAATAATGTTTGCAAAAAGAAACCTTTCAAGTAAATATTTGCATTTAAACTGACATCCTCAAAAACATAGTATCTTAGAGACATATAAACAATAACGTGAGGAAGTTTAGTAAAGCACACCTAATTGAAAGTTTAGTTGAGTTGCTTCATAAAACTGCTGACTTTGCATCTGTTTTGTGTGGCCAACCAGGTCACAGGGCTTGAACTGACACTGGCCCCTCCCAAATAATGGACACAGAGTCACAAGACATAAATGTAAGTTCCTGATGTGATTTTCCCAAGATGCCCTTTTGATAAGCACTCTCCTGCCTCCCAGGCTTCCCTTATAGCTCAGTTGGTAAAGAATCTGCCTGCAATGCAGGAGCTCCTGGTTTGATTCCTGCATCAGGAAGATCCACTGGAGAAGGGATAGGCTACCCACTGCAGTATTCTCTGGCTTTCCTTGTGGCTCAGCTGGTAAAGAATCAGCCTACAATGCAGGAGACCTGGGTTCAGTCCCTGGGTTGGGAAGATCTCCTGGAGAAGGGAAAGGATATATATATCCAGGATATATCTGGATATATATCCAGTATTCTGGCCTAGAGAATTCCATGGACTGTTATAGTCCATGGGGTCGCAAAGAGTCAGACACAGCTGAGCAACTCTCACTTCATTCCCACCTCCCAGGGCCTTCTCTTAGTCATCCCTTAAGTAAGACTTCTTAGGGAACTCACCAAAACCCTACACTTTTTAGTTTGAATTGACAAATCTACCCTTAACCCTGGTGGAACTAATGGTAAGGAACCCATCTGCCAGTGCGGGAAACAGAAGAGATGTGGGTTTGATCCCTGTGTCAGTAAGATCTCCCAGAGGAGGACATGGCAACTCACACCACTGTTCTTGCCTGGAGAATCCCATGGTCAGGGGAGTCTGGTGGGCTACAGTCCATAGAGTCGCAAAGAGTCGGACACAACTGAAGTGACTTAACATGCACCCTTGACCCAGGAGCTCGAAGAAACTCTTCACACAGATCCTAATACAGGTATGTGCCCCGGCCCTGCCCTATCTTTGACTGCACCTTGCCTTGACTGGTTCCTCCAAGTGTACAGAGTACCTCCTCCAGGACTTGCAAGTAATAACCTTCTATTTTACTTTCCCTTTGCTCTCTTTATTGAACCATACAGTCTGTCACTGCTAGGCTCTGTTTGATAAATATTAATTTAATAGAGTCACATCAGCTGGGGAATGTTTGGCATTGAGGGTAACAGGATTTAGGCAAACCTCAATGATTCAATTCAGATCAATAATATCCAAAGCATCCACCTCTAGTTATTAAGGATGTTCAGTTCAGTTCAGTTCAGTCGCTCAGTCATGTCGGACTCTTTGCGACCCCATGAATTGCAGCATGCCAGGCTGTTCATCACTATCCCCCAGATTTCACTCAGACTCATGTCCATCGAGTCCATGATGCCATCCAGCCATTTCATTCTCTGTCATCCCCTTCTCCTCCTGCCCCCAATCCCTCCCAGCATCAGAGTCTTTTCCAATGAGTCAACTCTTCACATGAGGTGGCCAAAGTACTGGAGCTTCAGCTTTAGCATCATTCCTTCCAAAGAAATCCCAGGGTTGATCTCCTTCAGAATGGACTGGTTGGATCTCCTTGAAGTCCAGGGGACTCTCAAGAGACTTTTCCAACACCACATTTCAAAAGCATCAATTCTTTGGCGCTCAGCCTTCTTCACAGCCCAACTCTCACATCCATACATGACCACAGGAAAAACCATAGCCTTGACCAGACGGACCTTAGTCGGCAAAGTAATGTCTCTGCTTTTGAATATACTATCTAGGTTGGTCATAACTTTTCTTCTAAGGAGTAAGCGTCTTCTAATTTCATGGCTGAAGTCACCATCTGCAGTGATTTTGGAGCCCCAAAATATGAAGTCTGACACTGTTTCCACTGTTTCCCCATCTATTTCCCATGAAGTGATGGGAC
>SJYV01046416.1:50854-75406 GCA_006410875.1 Neotragus pygmaeus | reverse complement strand
CCAGATGTTCAAGCTGGTTTTAGAAAAGGCAGAGGAACCAGAGATCAAATTGCCAACATCTGCTGGATCATTGAAAAAGCAAGAGAGTTCCAGAAACACATCTATTTCTGCTTTATTGACTATGCCAAAGCCTTTGACTGTGTGGATCACAATAAACTGTGGAAAATTCTGAAAGAGATGGGAATACCAGACCACCTAACCTGCCTCTTGAGAAATCTGTATGCAGGTCAGGAAGCAACAGTTAGAACTGGACATGGAACAACAGACTGGTTCCAAATAGGAAAAGGAGTACATCAAGGCTGTATATTAAGGATGTTAGTAAAGGTTAAATGCTTTTATTTATTCCGGTTTTGAAGATTTTATATACTAATTTACTTTGTGAAACTAAAGCAGAAATAGACTATACAGTATTTTCCAAAATTAAGTTAGAATAAGTTTCTGTTTTTATTGAGTATCTATATTGAAGGGCCAGTGTTCTGGGTAATAAAAAGTGGATGCAGGCTATTCTGTTAATTGAATCAACATTCACTATATTACTAATTTCAAAATTCAGTAACTTACTTATTTTAGAGCTTTCCTGGAAGCTCAGCTGGTAAAGAATCTGCTTGCAATGCAGGAGACCCAGGTTCTATCCCTGGGTCAGGAAGATCCCTGGAGAAGGAAATGTCAACTCACTCTGATATTCTTGGCTGGGAAACCTTATGAACAGAGAAGTCTGGCTGGCTACAGTCCATTCAGTTGCAAGAGTCAGACATGACTTAGTGACTAAACAACCACCACTGCTTATTTTTAAATCATGAATAAGTATGGGATTTTATTGAACCAGTCTAGCAAAGTATAAAAGTTTAGATACTGAGTCCATATATTTTCTTGCAGGTCTACACAAAAACCAATTGTTCGCCCTGTAATTTGAACTCTGGAAACTATATATATAATATTATTAGATATCCTAATGCAAATATTGCCACTACCAAAGGTAGTGGATCTTAAGAGATACCAGTTTTTGAAGGCGTTTTCATTCCAGACCATGTTATAAGTGAACTAATAGATTGGTTTTGATGGTATATACATTTAAAAACAAGTGACCAGGTAAAACATGAAAATTGACTATCATTGGATCTTAAATGCTATCCTTGACAATTGGATAGTACCTTGTCAAGGACTTCCCTTGTGGCTCAGACAGTAAAGCATCTGTCTACAATGTAGGAGACCTGGGTTCAATCCCTGGGTTGGAAAGATTCCCTGGAGAAGGAAATGGCAACCCACTCCAGTACTCTTGCCAAGAAGATCCCATGGATGGAGGAGCCTGGTGCAGGCTACTGTCCATGGGGTTGCAAAGAGTCAGACACGACTGAGCGACTTCACTTTGTTTGAAGAAATAAATTTATAGAAGGATATATGTACCCTTTTTTCCAGATGGAAAACAATAAGAGCAAAGAACCAATAATAGTTATGAGGCACAAGCAAAGTAACATTAATATTTCTTCATCTAATTCTATAACACTCTTATGATGAGTTATATGTATTATTAATTCCATTTTATATGAAGAAATTCAACTTGGGGAATTTAAATACTTGATATATGAATTGATTTCTGTCAGAATGATAAATGTTAATGTTCTTAAGCAGTATATTCTATACATATTCTTATCAAAAACAAAAAATTACTCAGCATTTTTCTTTATATGTATATGTTCAATCAAGGATACACATTCTAAGAGGGAAAGCTAACAAATTCTTAATGAATGAGTGAATGAGCATTCCAACGTCTCTCAGCTCAAGCAGTATTTTTTGCCTATCCAATTCCAGTCTTTCCTCTTGACACATTCTTTTAAAAAATTTATTCATTTTTAATTGAACGATAATTGCTATACAATATTGTGTTGGCTTCTGCCATACATCGACATAAAACAGCCATAGTTATACATATGTTCCCTCCCTCCTGAACCTCCCTCCCAACACATTTCTTTTCATTTCAACTATGTTGTAAATTCTGGTAGATAGATAAGTAACCTGTCTATCTCTCATGCTATGATTATTGCTTCTTTTTTTTGACTATTATATCTTTCCTATTACTTTTTATTGTTTTTTCTGTTCTTGGCCTTATTTAACATATTCTTTGGGACTGTTAAATGTGGTGTTTTTTCATTTTTCAAAATTATTTAGGGGAAATATACTTTGCAAATATCCAAAACAATAAAATACCATTAACAGTAAATGTGGGCAAATATGTGAACCTAAAGGAAATGGCTCTGCTTTAGGTAAAGCAAAGTAAGGTCAACCATGAACATTACTCCAACTGTTATAATTGTTGAAAGAGGCAAATGTCTCCTAGCTTTATTTATCAGAAATGGAATTATAAGATTGTTTTTTGACTGCTGGTGTCCACTGATAGTTAAAAATGAAACATAGAAAGTCCTTTCACCTAGAAATAATTCTTCAAAGCTGACTCAGATTTGAGGAATTATTTGCATGGTTTATAAAGAAGTTCAGTGTATATATTCTAACACTTATAAAGGTCCCCATTCCTATTATGCAGATAATTAAAGGCAATTCCTGGTATGAAATCTAGAACATATTTCCTTGAGACCAAAATTTCATGATATTAAATAAATTCAACCAAAATTTACTAACTTACTAAGAAAACTGAAGTTTTAGACTTAAATGGTTATCTTTTAACTAGATATCTAACTTTTAACTATATTTTAACTATCTTTATGCACAATTTAAAAGAGCACAGTGTTAAAATATTACTTAAATATTTCTGCTGTATTTCCTGTTCCTAAAAGACATGGTTTTTGGTAATTCCTATTTGTACCTCCAGCCCATAGTAGATTCCCTATAAATTCTTGCTTGTTAAAGTACTGTATAGTCAAAATAAACTTTTATGAGGTTTATGTAAATGAATGGTCAAAAGTATGTGAAGGATACAGATCTTGAAGTGAGACTGCAACAGTTAGTACTATATTTTCCAGGGGACACTTTAAAATGGCATCAATAGACACTAATAATTTGACTTTTTATCTCTGTTTATTGATTTCTGCTGGTAGCAAGTCAAATGGCAGTACAAAGTCATAAAGAGAATTTAGAGTAGGACTTGGAGAGCTATGACACTGTTTAGGAGACTCTCCATTTTAAATAGGCAATTTTTCAGCAACGTGACCTTTAAAATGGCTCTTTTATGTTGTTTTCTTGTTTGCCTTTTTAAGCAATTCACCTAGAAATGGCATCTTTTTTTTCAGGAAGAATCTATCTTTTTCTTGACTAGAACATTATTCAGGACAACTAATCTTAAGGTTACAAGGAAAACAAGATAATGAAAATAAAAATATGGGAAGCATGTGTTAGATATTACACTGAGAGTTCTGAATTTGGCAACATAGTTACTAAATAATTTTAATTACATGTAAAATCTGTACTTGGTCTTTGAACAGATAAAATAAACCACATCCTTGATAGGTGCTGCATACATAGTTAGTGATAGGATTAAGATTATTCTTAGAATAAAACTCTATTCATTTTCTGAAAATAATATAACAGCAACGTGCCACTTTTGAAATGGAGCCAGACCCTATGGGGCATTCCCAAGACAGACTCCACCCCCTCCAATGTCCTCAGTCTTCCTTTTGTCTATAGAGAAACTTTAGTCAAAGAATAAATTTAATCAGAGATGTGAGAAAATGCAGACTCAAAGGAAAACAGGGCAACAAGACCAAATAATATAGGTTGAGTCATTAAATAAAAGGAACTTTTGTTCTTCTTCAAAGACTATAAATAATATTCTGAACTGTTTTATAGGTATTGAAACCCTCACCAAGTGGAAGAAGTTAACCACATGATGACCAAACAGTAGCCATGACATAAGCTGCCACAATTCTGAAAACTGGCCTCAGAGAAATGGAAACAAATTGACCTTGGACCTGAAGATTAATTGTACTTAAAAATAATCAAGATGACGTTGATTAGACTACTTTATAACTAATTTCAAGATGACTGTTAGAGCTGACTGCTATGTCTGCATGTAGTCTCTTCCCCCTGCTTATACACCCCTGAAACTCCCCTTTAAATGTTTTTGCTTTTATACAGTGGAGGTGACTTTGGATATAAGCCCACCCTCTCCATCAGCTTTCACCCTCCAGAATAAAGTGAAATTTCCTTTCCACTAACCTTCGCTCTTGAGTATATTGGCTTGTGAGTGACCAGCAGCTGGACCGGAGTTTCATTAATACTTTAGCTACATCTTTTCAATATGAACAAAATTATCTAGTGTTTTTATACCTAAAATCATACCCATAGTTTCTATTTGGTCAGTGTGTGGGGCATATTGCCATTAACTAAGCACATAAGCTACTCTGCCTCATTTTGGGGGGTATTCATCATACAGATGGCCATGCAAGAATCTGTGGAAAATGTCTAAGTGTCCAATCCACATTGCCAGTGCACCTCCTCACAAAACATCAAAGACTGTCATTAGTCAACACTGTGAAATATGTTACCATGAGAGTGTCTTTTAAAATAGATATTACAACGGAAATTTGATTTATAAATTAGTCCATGCTTAATAGCTATAGGATAATTCATGCAGTTGTACTAATGAAGTATTCATAACTCTATATAAACACTGCAGAAATGAAAAATCAAGATTATCCTTCATCCATTTTAGGCAGTTGTCTGCANCTCTATTCATTTTCTGAAAATAATATAACAGCAACGTGCCACTTTTGAAATGGAGCCAGACCCTATGGGGCATTCCCAAGACAGACTCCACCCCCTCCAATGTCCTCAGTCTTCCTTTTGTCTATAGAGAAACTTTAGTCAAAGAATAAATTTAATCAGAGATGTGAGAAAATGCAGACTCAAAGGAAAACAGGGCAACAAGACCAAATAATATAGGTTGAGTCATTAAATAAAAGGAACTTTTGTTCTTCTTCAAAGACTATAAATAATATTCTGAACTGTTTTATAGGTATTGAAACCCTCACCAAGTGGAAGAAGTTAACCACATGATGACCAAACAGTAGCCATGACATAAGCTGCCACAATTCTGAAAACTGGCCTCAGAGAAATGGAAACAAATTGACCTTGGACCTGAAGATTAATTGTACTTAAAAATAATCAAGATGACGTTGATTAGACTACTTTATAACTAATTTCAAGATGACTGTTAGAGCTGACTGCTATGTCTGCATGTAGTCTCTTCCCCCTGCTTATACACCCCTGAAACTCCCCTTTAAATGTTTTTGCTTTTATACAGTGGAGGTGACTTTGGATATAAGCCCACCCTCTCCATCAGCTTTCACCCTCCAGAATAAAGTGAAATTTCCTTTCCACTAACCTTCGCTCTTGAGTATATTGGCTTGTGAGTGACCAGCAGCTGGACCGGAGTTTCATTAATACTTTAGCTACATCTTTTCAATATGAACAAAATTATCTAGTGTTTTTATACCTAAAATCATACCCATAGTTTCTATTTGGTCAGTGTGTGGGGCATATTGCCATTAACTAAGCACATAAGCTACTCTGCCTCATTTTGGGGGGTATTCATCATACAGATGGCCATGCAAGAATCTGTGGAAAATGTCTAAGTGTCCAATCCACATTGCCAGTGCACCTCCTCACAAAACATCAAAGACTGTCATTAGTCAACACTGTGAAATATGTTACCATGAGAGTGTCTTTTAAAATAGATATTACAACGGAAATTTGATTTATAAATTAGTCCATGCTTAATAGCTATAGGATAATTCATGCAGTTGTACTAATGAAGTATTCATAACTCTATATAAACACTGCAGAAATGAAAAATCAAGATTATCCTTCATCCATTTTAGGCAGTTGTCTGCAGCCTTTGACATTGCCATTTAGCCTAAGGACATTATTGAGGGAACAATAGAGACACACAAATCTATCTACTTTATCTATGTGCACAGAAAATGCATTCTGGGTAGAGGTTTCAGTTCAGCACATTCGTTACCTTTTAATTGCTTCTAGATTGCATGGTAACCTGTCATATCAATAGCCAAATGTGTTTAACAGAAGTCAGCATGGTTTGGGCAACATGTGCTGTGAAAAACTTTTTCCTTCACTTAAATATATGCAAGTGTGTCTATTTGAGCATGCTTGTGTGGTTACACCTTGCTATTATAAAACCAGGTAGACCTAATGAAAGAGAAAAGCAAATGTATTCCTAGAAAAAAACAACTAAATAATGAACACAGACAAATTCCATCCAAACATTTCTCATGTTATACATGATTAAATAAGGACCAGGTTATATAGTGATAGTTTTGTTCAACAGAAACTATTTGCAATGCCAGATGTTCCATGTATCAGAAAAAGCATGAAAAGACACTGTGCAGTTAAGCATTGTATTTAAAAATTTAAGCTATATAGAAACATTTCACTAAAAGAAAATATAAATTTGAGTATCTTAGGCTAGGCCACAGTGAGCACAGTATCATAAAAAATTTAGCACCACATAGACCACTGTGAGCACCAAAGTATACAAATTATCATTCTTTTAGAAGACTTACTAAAAGCTATTTCACAGTCACATGTAGAATGTACATACTTCATCCTTACTTCAAAATAGTGTAATCATAAATCTCACGTTTTTAAGCTCCCAAAGAAAAACATCATCATTCAGAACATTAGGTAGAGCTTTCAGTCCATCTTACCAATTTACAATCTTTCCTATATCCATTTATACAGTTCTGTAAAACAAAATAAAAATTACAGGCAAAGGAATTAAACTTTCTCCTTTCACTTCTTTAGTCTGCTCTTTATCCCAGTGAAACTCATTTTCAGAAAAGGAGTTGGGAACAGTGAGAAATGTAAATACTTCCAAAATGAGAAAAGCCCAGCAATATCCAGTTGGCCCAACGCCTGACGAGAATACAGTGGTACTGTGATGAACTGGCCATCATAGGTAACAGGTGTAATATGACATTTGGCATCACATGAGGAAGTTTAAACCAGCCCCCCTGCTCTTTAAATATTGATTTAGTGGGGTGTATAGAAGATAAAAAGTAGTTAGTCCAAAGCATTTAGTTAGAAATGAAGGGAACCATCAGAAGAAACTGTGATCATCAGCCAGTAGTGGGAAGAACAAAGAGAGTGAGATTCTGGAGGTCAAATAAAGATGGACTTCATGAAGTTGGGACCTATGCTACAGACAGGTCAAATAACACACAGACTGGCAATTTATCCTTGAATATTTCCATATCTAAGTTATACCTGATTTGGCAAAAATCTTTTGGTGGGGTGCTGGAGGCAACCGAGCATTAGGAGTTAATGTGAAGAGGAATGCAGATAATCAGTATAGAGAAATCTTTCAAGGTGTTTTTATGTTAAGAGCAGACAGTTTGTACAATAGTTGCAGAAGGATCTGTGTCAAGACATAATTTTTCTTGAAGATGAGAAATACGTTATTTGTAATGGTGATGGCAAGAATTAGCAAGTTGTGAGAAAAACTGATGATGTAGAGATATTTAGAGGGCAAAATTCTAAGAATATTCTTGAGCAGATCAGAAGTGTGCAGATCCAGCACACAGATAGAAAGATTCTCGATATTTTGGAGCAAGGGATATTTGTCAATTGAAAATGAGGACAGGTAGACAGTATGTGTTGTTTTTGTTCAGTTGCTCAGTTGTGTCTGACTCTTTGTGACCCCATGGACCACAGAATGAAAGGCTTCCCTGTCCTTCAACATCTCCCAGAGCTTACACAAATTCATGTCCATTGAGTTGGTGATGCCATACATCTTGTCCTCTAATGTACCCTTCTCCTCCTGTCTTCTATCTTTCCCAGCATCAGGGTTTTTTCCAATGAGTTTGCTCTTCACATCAGGTGGCCAAAGTATTGGAGTTTCAGCATCAGTCATTCCAATGCATATTCAGGATTAATTTCCTTTAGGATTGACAGTTTTGATCTCCTTGCATTCCAAGGGACTCTCAAGATTCTTCTCCAATACCACAGTTCAAAAGCATCAGTTTTACAGTGCTCAGCCTTCTTTATCATCCAACTGTCACATCCATACTTGACTATTGAAAAACCATACCTTTGACTATATGGACTTTGTTGGCAAAGTAATGTCTCTGCTTTTTAATATGCTGTCTCGGTTGGTCATAGGTTTTTTCCCAAGGAGCAAACATCTTTTAATTTTGTGGTTGCAGTCACCATCTGCAGTGATTTTGGAGCCCAAAAATATAAAGTCTGTCACTGTTTCCATTTTTTCTCCAACTATTTGCCATGAAGTGATAGACTGGTTTCCATAATGTTAGTTTTTTGAATGTTGAGTTTTAAGCCAGCTTTTTCACTCACCTCTTTCACTTTCATCAAGAGGCTCTTTAGTTACCCTTCACTTTCTGCAATAAGGGTGGTGTTATCTGCATATCTGAGCTTATTGATATTTTTCCTGGCAATCAGATTCCAGTTTCTGCTTCATCCAGCCCAGCATTTCTAATGATGTATTCTGCATATAAATTAAGTAGGGTGACAATATGCAGCCTTGACGTACTCTTTTCCCAATTTTGAACCAGTGTGTTGTTCCATGTCCAATTCTGACTGTTGCTTCTTGACCTGCATACTTGTTTCTTAGGAGGCAGGTAGGGTGGTGTGGGTTTAAGAATTTTCCATAGTTTGTTGTGATCCACACAAGCAAAGGCTTTAGTGAAGTCAGTGAAGTAGACATAGATGCTTTTCTGGAATTCTCTTACTTTTTCTTTAATCCAACAGATGTTGGCAACTGGTTTCTGCTTCCTCTGCCTTTTCTAAATCCAACCTGAGCTTCTGGAAATTCTTGGTTCACATACTATTGAAGCCTCGCTTGGAGAATTTTGAGCATTACTTTTCTAGCATGTGAAATGAGTGCAACTGTGCAGTAGTTTGGATATTTTTTGGCATTGCCCTATGGAATTGGAATGAAAACTGATCTTTTCAGGTCTTGTGCCAAATATAGAAAACTCAGCAATGGCCACAGGGCTGGAAAAGATCAGACAGTATGGGTAGAAATGCAAATTGAGATTGCTTATAGGAGAGTGTGGATTTCTGCTACTTTTCCCAATGTAATAAAAAGCAAGATCATAATCGTGAGGAGGAAGGAAGGCCTACTGGATGTTTGAGGGGGAAAGTAAAGAATGGTTCTCTTAGAGAATGAGAGAGTGAAATGTGAATTTTTTTCTTTGACTTTGCCCACTTGAATGGGAAAATGTAACACCATTGCTGGACAAACTTAAGGTTTCACCTGTATTTAACTGCCAATAATTTAAAATGTGATCAAGCACTATGATTGTATTGTTTCTGTAGCCAGACTTAGTTTCTAGGGTGTTGGTTGAAAGGTAATAAAGCTGGATTTATTCGGGGATAAGAATTTTAGATGGTGTAAGGAAACAGATTATTTGTGAGGCAATGACTGAGAAACTGACTAGACCATGAAATCTAAGTTGACGAAGTTCAGTTCAGTTCATGCATGACCTGAACTTTGTGACCCCATGGACTGCAGCATGCCAGGCTTTGCTGTCCATTAGCAACTCCCAGAGCTTGCTCAAGTTCATGTCCATCAAGTCAAAGTTGGCTAAGGAGGGAAAGAAAAGCACAAGGAGTTAAGAGGGAGTGAAAAATATAAAGAACACTAACACGGAGGTTCTAATGCTATCAAGAACTGTGAGAGGATTGTGAGATGGAATGATAGGACGCTGTTGTCAGAGACTAGAAAATTTGAGAATAAGATCATGGTGTGAGCATTGAATTAAACTATCAATGACTAGACTATGATCATGAAGTAGGTGACGAAAATAGTGTCTAGGAGAAGGTCATTGTCGAAGATGAGATCAAGAAAATAAAAGGCCATAGAGGGAATATTTAGGTGATTCTGGAAAATACAAAGAAACATGACAAGAATGTCTGCAATTGACAATGTGCCCAATGAAGAAAAAGAGCTTAAAACAGTGAACTCTGAAGGCAAGCTGGGCTCTTGGAGGTCAAGTTCAGTTTCTAAGACATGAGACAAGAAAACATAGCATAGAGAAAAACAAACTGGATTGGAATTCAAGCTGGGGTTTCAGTCCCAGCTCTAAACCAAATAGTTTATGTTCTTGGACAACATATCAATATTTCTGAGTCTCCAGAGTGTGATGTATTACATTGAGGCACTAGATTACATGATTACTAAGCTACCATTCAATGCTAAATACACTATGACTATAGCAACTATTTTTGTAAAATAGAGAAGGAAGAGTTGGTGAAAGAAGGTGAGGCAGGATAAACCCATTCTCTCTATAATCTTCTTTATAAGTTAGTAAAGAAGCACTGGAGCTTTCAGTCCACACCAAGTAATAATCATAATCACTACAATAAACACTGCTAAAAATTGGTAGAATTGACTACATTACAGGGCCTCCCTCCTCCCATATATAAAATTGAGGTAATAGTATCAAGTTAAAATGTTCTGTGAGAATTAAATGAGAAAATAATGTCCAATTGTAGTTTCATAAGAATATTATATCAGCCCGTCTCTCTCTTACCATACATGATCATTTCCCTCTTCTACCATTAGTTGACACATATTTTATTTTTCCCATTAAAACAAAATAAACAATCTGAAAAGGCTATATTTTGTATTATCCCAGCTATAAATATGACCTTATGGAAAAGGTAAAACTATGGAGACAGTAAAAACATCAGTGGTTGCCAAGGGTTTGTGGGGTGTTGGTCATTCATTCATGTCCAACTCTTTGCAATCCCACGGACTGTAGTTTTGTCTGTGGAATTCGCTATGCAAGAATACTAGAGTGGGTTGCCATTTTTCCCTCCCTAAGGGATCTTTCTGACCCAGGAATTGAACCTGGTCTCCTGCATTTCAGACAGATTCTTTTTTTTTAAATTATTTTAATTGGAGGATAATTACTTTACAAGATTGTGATGATTTCTGCCATACATCAGCATGAATCAGCCATGGGTGTATATATGTTCCCCCATCCCAAACCCACCTCTTACCTTCCATCCCCGCCCTATCCTTCTGGGTTGTCCCAGAGCCCTGTCTTTGAATGCCCAGCTTCATACATCAAATTTGCACTGGTCATCTATTTTACATATGGTAATATACATCTTTCATTGCTATTCTCTCAAATCATCCCAGCCTCACCTTCACCAATAGAGTCCAAAATTCTGTTCTTTACATCTGTGTCTGTTGCTGCCCTGCACGTAGGATTGTCATTACCATCTTTACCATCTGAGCCACAGGTATAAATAGACAAAGCACAGAACATTTTCAGGGCAGTGGATGTATTCTGTATGATACTATAATGGTGGAGGCATGTCATTATACATTTGTCCAAACCTATAGAATGTATAGCACCAAGAGTGAATCCTAATATAAACAATGGACTTGAGTGATAATGATGTATCAGTGTTGGTTCACTGATTGTAATAAATGTACCTCTCTTGTGGGGGATGTTGATAGTGAGGGATGTAGATAGTGGGATATGTGGAGAGTGCAGGATGTTGAGAACGGGGGAGGCTGTGCATGTGTGTAGCCTGGGGAAGATATGGGAAATCTCATTAACTTTCACTCAGTTTTGCTGAGAACTTAAAATTGCTCTAAAAATAAATTTTATAAAAACAAGAACAAACAAAACCCAACTGATTAACAGTCTTGACAATCTCTTCCCCTTTGATGGATATATAACTCACCTAACATTTTTATTTCTAGCCCAACTTTCTTTTCTATATCTTTATTGAGATATATTTTTTGTTCCTATTTGCACCAAAATTTCTTACACAGTTGTCTATACTTATTGCTTCCAAATAGTCTCCTCAATTTCTTTTTTAAACCAACCCTTAATGGAGGGATTTTCTTTCTTCTTGAAATTATTTTTTCTAAAAGTCATCAATAGTATTTATGTTTCTAAATCCAATGACTTAAGTTTCTATGGTTGCTGACCTAGCAGCAGCATTTAGTACAGTTCTTCATTCTCTTCTTAAAACATTTTATTCTGTGGCTTCCTGTACATCACATTTTTATTGTCTTCCCCTTATCATTTTGGTTGACTATCCCCAGGCTCTTTGCTGATTCTCCCCACCTGCACCTTTTTTTTNAGAGGGTAAGGGTGAGATGATTTGGGAGAATAGCATTGAAGCACGTATACTATCATGTAAGAAATGAAGCGCCAGTGTATGTTTGATACAGGATACAGGATGCTTGGGGCTGGTGCACGGGGATGATCCAGAGAGATGATATGGGGTGGGAAGTGGGAGGGAGGTTCAGAATTGGGAGCTCGTGTACACCGGTGTCAGATTCATGTCAATGTATGGCAAAACCAATACGGTATTGTAAAGTAAAATAAAATAAAAATAACATTAAAAAAAAAGAAGAAAAACTAAAAACTGAACCAACACAACACACACACACACTACTTTTGTAAGCATCAGAGAACTGTAAGTTAGAATCTGAGGAGGAACAAAGATCCCAAAGAAAAAGAAAAAACTGCACTGCATTCTATCCCTTAAGGAATTTGTCAACTTTAATGGAAGAAACTGAAAATAGCAGTTCAGATTTGCTAGCAACTGCATAGGTCCAGGGAGTAGAAACAAAATCTGTTTAAGGCTCAGCAATTAGGGGGTATTTTGGAAGAATCAAGTTATTTGAAAGTTCTGAAGGAATTCTAGGAGTTAAGGAAAATTGGAAACAAGTTCTTCAGGATGACTGAAATTCAGTCATAAATTATATCAAACCTTGCTGGATCAAGGTTATCTACTTTTCTATAACTACCTGACAGGAATTCTTAAAAAAAGAAATTACATCTTTTTTTTTTTTCTTTTTTAAGGAAGGTAGTATCATCCTGAATCTCTGAAACTTCAAATACAACCTCTGGAATTTAGCTGAAATGTAAGAGACATGCAAAAATAAAAAAAGATCCACAAAAGAAACAAACAAAACCAAAAGAAACCAAAAATCAGGAGCAAATAGTCAAATCCAAGAGAAAATATTGGAGTTATCATACACAGACTTTAAAATTACTGTAATTAATATGTTGGTGATAATGTATGACTAGATAAAGAATATCAGCAGAGAATAAAATCTATTCTGAAATATAAAATTCATATTTTAGAACTGAAAATTACAATATTTACAATAAATGACAAAATATAGATTTAACCTTATATTTAGCAAAAAAAAAATTAGTAAACTGCACTTCCATGGGTAAAAATTTTCAGTGTAAAACACAGAAAAGAATTACAAGAAACACTTAATGTGTGAGACGGGTAAAAGTTGTAAGGTATGTATAAGGCAATCTTTGAATGGGATGAGTGAGAGAAGGGGCAGAAAGCAACATGAGAAAAATAGCTGGGAATTTTCAGAACTGGCAGAAAAAAATTAAACTGCAAATTAAGGAAGACCTACAAAAGCAAGAAGGAGATATAAAAGGACCTCTGCACCAAGTTACATCATTAAAAACTGCCCAAAACCAGCAACAAACAAAATGTCTAAAAGCAGAGAAAAATAAAAACATAACACTGTTAGGAAGAGTGCTAACTTTTCAATCAGAAGGACAGTAACCAAAAGAAAACAGAATAATTTTTTTTCAAAGACTTGAAAGAAAATACCTACCAACCCAGATTTTAAGTCTCTGGAAAATACCCTTCAAAATGATACCTATGTAAAGACTATTGAAAGACTGTTTTGCCTGGGAACCTAAAGAAAAGAAATATCAAAGGGAATTCCTAAAACAAAACCTAAATGATCCAAAAAAATCATGGCAGTGCAGGAAGAGAGACTAAAGGAGAGGAGATGTTTGGATAAATAAGAAGTAACATTGATTTAAAAAAGCACAATGTTTTAAGAGGTTTAAAATATATGCAAAATTAAAATACAGGAATATGATAAGATAACACGTAAGAGGGAATGTATGGAATTAAAGATTTCTAAGTCTGGGCAGTGATAAAAGTATAGGTCTAAGGAAAAGGTGAAAGTTGCTCAGTTGTGTCAAACTCTTTGTGATCCCATGAACTGCAGCCTGCCAGGTTCCTCTGTCTATAGAATTCTCAGGAATACTGGAGTGGGTTGTCAATTCCTTCTCCAGGGGATAGAGGAGACTTTAGTAAATAAATTTGATTGTATAAATTCATTGTTTCTCAAACTTATGTGATCACAACATTTCTTCCATCATTTAACATTACTGAAAATATTGTTCAGTGGAATGTACTTGAGGAAATACTGATGCTACACTTCCCAGGGTTGCTGTAAATCTATAGTCACCAATGCCATTCATGGGAGGGAAAAAATANCAAACTTATGTGATCACAACATTTCTTCCATCATTTAACATTACTGAAAATATTGTTCAGTGGAATGTACTTGAGGAAATACTGATGCTACACTTCCCAGGGTTGCTGTAAATCTATAGTCACCAATGCCATTCATGGGAGGGAAAAAATAAGTCTCTGAAAAAATTTGAAAGATGATGTTCAGGAAAAGCTCTTAGACCAATTGTGCAGGCTTGACTTTACGTGGGGGGGGGGCGGTGATTCTCTATTCTGTATTCCTTCAGCATAGATATCTTTCTGTGTGATATGAATATTGACCTAATCATACATTGCTGTCTATGCTTTCTTAATTTTTTTTATCCACAAGTGCATGTGATTTATGTTAGGTTTATATAAGTTTTCTGGATCACACATGTCTAATTCATTACTGTTTATTATAGAAGGAAATTTAAATAAAGCTTTCAAAATCAACGTAAGATATTTTGAAAAAAAAAAAAATGTAGGTCTGTTCTTCCATACATTACAGCCCAAATTTTTATCTAGATATAATTTCCTCTTCACCTAATTCAATTTTTGATTCTATAGTTCTTTCAGAGTATGATTATACCAATTACAGAGATTATTCTTGACAATCAGATTATGCTACTTCCACACTGCCTCAAATTAATATCAGTAATATAGCTGTAACAATTTACTCAACAAAGTATTAGTAATTCAGTGTAAATTTCATAAGTAAGGACAAACATAATTCTATTATTTTAATTATCATATGCTTCAAAGGGATAAGAGAAAATTCTTAATTTTTTAGTTAACTTTTGAGAAGTTAGGCAATTCAATAAGCTGCTTAATACTATTCATAAAAAGCAAAACTAAACAAGTGGGCAAACAGCAAATTAAAAAGCTTCTGCATAGCAAAGGAAAATTTATTTTATCAACAAAATAAAACAGCAACCTACTAAGTGGGTGAAAATATTTGAAAATCATATACAAGGGGTTGATACCCAAATTATATAAAGAATTTGTACAACTCAATAGCAGAAAAGGTAGAGGACCTAAGCAAACATTTTTCCATAGAAGACATATAGATGGCAAACAGGTACATGAAAAGATACTCAATCATCTTTTCATTAATGACATTAATGAAATCATTAATCACCAGAGAAATGCAGATTAAAACCACAATGAGATACCTTCACACATGTTAAGATGCCTATTATACAAGAAATAACAAGTATTGATAAGGATGTGAAGAAAAGGGAATTCTTTGTGTGTTGTTGGTGTGAATATAACTTGGCATAGTCACTAGGGAAAACAGTATGGAGAATCCTCAAAAAAATAAAAAGATAAAAAAATAGAACTACCATATAATCTAACAATTCTACTTCTGGGTATTTATCCAAAGAAAATGAAAACTCTAACTCTTTGCAGCATTATTTACAATAGCCAAGATATTGAAACAGCCTAAGTAAGTGTCCATGGATGAGTGGATGGATAAAGATGTGTTATATACATACAAAATAATATAGTCAATTATTAAAAAAGAACAAAATTTTGCCCTTTGGGACAATGCAGATGTTCCTCAAGGGCATTATGCTAAGGGAAATGTCAGAGAAATAAAAATGACAAATACCATACAATCTCTTTCATATATGGAATATGAAAAAAAAAAAAGCTCATAAATACAGAGAATAGATTGGTGGTTGCCAGAGTTGGAAGGTGTGAGAAATGGGTAAAGGGACTCAAAAGGTAAAATATAAAAAGTAAAATATAAACAATGACTTGGTCTTCACTGACAGGTTTGCAGGAGCTAATCCAGTATTAAATGAAGGTATAAATGAATGATCTAGAATATAAGCCAATCTCTTTTTTTCCCCAACATTTGCTTTGGAAGATAATGGAGAAAATAAGGATCTCTTTCTTCGTCATTCTGAGGCCAGAAAGAATACCAAAATTAACCAAAAATAATTGTGTCATCTTTGTAGTCAATTCAGAAAATATTTGCAAGCAAGTATGCAAGCTTCAGAAAATCATCAAGATAGAAATAATACACAGAAAACCATCTTATACCAGTAGAGTAAGGCCAAAGATAGCCGAGTAGGTAAAAATAGCTACTTTATGCTACTATGCCCTAGTCGCATACTGTCAAGCCCTTAGGGATTGAGATTCAACTACAGTTAAGACTAAATTGAAACTAAACCCACAATAAAGTCTTCATTTGTTTTTATGTTTCAAATTTAACTTTGAAAAGTAAGATTATTTGGTGATAAATTATCAGGTATAAAGATAATAAAGGATTCAAATCTATCTATCTAATTTGCTTAAAATAGAAAAAGCTTTAGTTCTTATATTTTGTATATAGTTCTTCTATTCTGAAAATTCTTATATATTGGTAATATACTTCCTTAAAGATACTAAAACCACTTACCTAATAAAAACATTGAAAATACAACACTGAAAATTCTGACCTTTCCAGTACTTAGTTTCATTCAGTTAAGGATAATTATTAATGTTATCCTGAATTTTTTGGTTTTGGTGCATTCAATAAGCAATCTTAGGCTCTGAGCAGAAAAACATACCAGTTCAGCAAAATCTATTTTTCCTTGAAAGGTTCTTTGATTTGCTTTCCCACAGATACATGGGAAAAAACTCAAAGCCCATTAATGCTGGCATTAATACACATTAGTCATTGGAGTAGACCATTTCCCAACTGGGCCCCACCACATTTCCAATGGGCACCCAATTAATGACTGTCTAATTGACTCATCTGCAAATCTTACAAAGCAATCCTTTTGCTAAGTAAATTGAACCTGCCATTGCAAAGTTCCACAAAATTGAGGGCATAATTAACTATACTGAGGCATACTCGATCTTAGAAGCCCTGGGGATAATCAATAATTAGTTTCATTCTGAAATGGTTCTGTTGCTATATCCATGGCACAAGCTTTCTAAATTACTTTTGTTTTGATGATTGTTGCTTATTTGGATCAGAACAAAAAAACTGTAGCTAACTCAAGCTTTATAGCATAATAAACTTTCCAAAGTACCTTGAGATTAAAAACAATCAAAGTAAATGAAGCATCAAGTACTATTTATCTTCCAAAATATTAGTGCTTCCAAACAAAAGGAGGCCAAACAAACAACCACTCTTTATCCATCACATTCAATGTTATATAGCAGCAACATTTCGTTTTATAAAACAGAGAAAATGAAGAGATCTGATTGGCTGATAAGCATTCTAACTGTGACTTCCTAGAAACTTCATGGTCTAAAATTTATTAGCATCACCTCTTAATTAAGAGTAAGAATTCTGAGTAAGAATATAATCAGTACAACCAATGGGGTTCAGTATTTATGGGACCCATCAGTTAGCAAAAAAGGTAGAAGGAATTGAACAGTCTGATAGTCTAATAAGAATTCCAAACCCAGAAATTCTAAATGAAGTAAATTCATAAAACTCAAAATATATGCTTAGCGTATACTATGTAAATAGGCTTTTAAATATAACTTTCTGGCATCATAACACCATTTTGCTTTAAAGTTAGAAAAAATATTAAATTATTGAAGCAATCTTTCTGTTCTAATTCAAGAAGTGATATAAGCAGCTTTATCTGTCTGCTTCCCAGTTTAAGGAAGTGTGCCTTTCCCCTTGTACATTAGGTGACATCAGGTACTATTCTAGAGACATATTAAGAATTTATCCTAGATTTAAGTGTGTGTGTGTTCAGATACTCAGTTGCACACAACTTATTGTGGCCACATGGACTGACTGTAGATCACCAGGCTTCTCTGTCCATAGAATTCTCCAGGTAGGAATACTGGAGTCAGTTTCCATTTCCTTCTCCAGGATTTAACTATATGTAATAATAAAGGAAATGTATACAAATTGTTTCCTAAGTCATAATCACTTTCCCCTTTAGTCCTGGTCACAATCTAATGTTAAAACAGAGTATGCACAGAGGTGTGGCCAAGATGTAGAGTAGGAAGATCCTGAGCTTACCCCCTCCTATGAGAACACCAAAAGTCCAACTATTTAGAGACAAATTGTCAATGGGAATGACCTGAAAAATAGCAGAAAAAATCTTCTACGACTATAGACACACACACACACACACACTCACAAAACAACCAAAACAAGATGAGTAGGGAAGAAAGAGATACAGAGTAGTTAAGACTTATGCTCCTGAGGAGGTAACCTTCAATTGTGAGAATGTAGAGGTTCTCTGCAAGAAGCAAGGTGTCCAAGCCCACATTTGGCTCCATAGCCTGGAATATATACCAGGAAGCCATATCCCCAGAACACCTGACTTTGAAGGTGAGTGGGTATAGATATAGTAAAGCTGGAGCACTGTAGGAAACAGAGACTGCTCTTAAAGAGTCCATACACTCCAAGTTCCATTTCAAAGACAGTAATTTGAAAGATCTGGTCCACCAGAGAAGGGAATGGCAAACCACTTCAGTATTCTTGCCTTGAGAACACCATGAACAGTATGAAATGGCAAAATGATAGGATACTGAAAGAAGAACTCCCCAGGTGAGTAGGTGCCCAATATACTACTGGAGATCGGTGGAGAAATAACTCCAGAAAGAATGAAGGGATGGAGCCAAAGCAAAAATAATCCCCAGCTGTGGATATGACTGGTGATAGAAGCAAGATCCGATGCTGTAAAGAGCAATATTGCATAGGAACCTGGAATGTCAGGTCCATGAATCAAGGCAAATTGGAAGTGGTCAAACAAGAGATGGCAAGGGTGAACGGCAACATTCTAGGAATCAGCTAACTAAAATGGACTGGAATGGGTGAATTTAACACAGATGACCATTAAACCTACTACTGCAGGCAGGAATCCCTCAGAAGAAATGGAGTAGCCATCATGGTCAACAAAAGAGTCCGAAATGCAGTACTTGGATGCAATCTCAAAAACGACAGAATGATCTCTATTTGTTTCCAAGGCAAACCATTTAATATCACGGTAATCTAAGTCTATGCCTCAACCAGTAACGCTGAAGAAGCTGAAGTTGAACGGTTCTATGAAGACCTACATGACCTTTTAGAACTATCACCCAAAAAAGATGTCCTTTTCATTATAGGGGACTGGAATGCTAAAGTAGGAAGTCAAGAAACACCTGGAGTAACAGGAAAATTTGGCCTTGGAACGCAGAATGAGGCAGGGAAAAGACTAATTGAGTTTTGCCAAGAAAATGCACTGGTCATAGCAAACACCCTCTTCCAACAACACAAGAGAAGACTCTACACATGGACATCACCAGATGGTCAACACCAAAATCAGATTGATTATATTCTTTGCAGCCAAAGATGGAGAAGCTCTATACTGGCAACAAAAACAAGACCAGGAGCTGACTGAGGCTCAGATCATGAACTCCTTATACCAGATTCAGACTTAAAGAAAGTAGGGAAAACCGCTAGACCATTCAGGTATGACCTAAATCAAATCCCTTATGATTATACAGTGGAAGTGAGAAGTAGATTCAAGGGCCTAGATCTGATAGATAGAGTGCCTGATGAACTATGGAATGAGGTTCGTGACATTGTACAGGAGACAGGGATCAAAACCATCCCCATGGAAAAGAAATGCAAAAAAGCAAAGTGGCTGTGTGGGGAGGCCTTACAAATAGCTGTGAAAAGAAGAGAAGCGAAAAGCAAAGGAGAAAAGGAAAGATAGAAACATCTGAATGTGGAGTTCCAAAGAATAGCAAGAAGAGATAAGAAAGCCTTCTTTAATGATCAGTGCAAAGAAATAGAGGAAAAGAACAGAATGAGAAAGACCAGAGATCTCTTTAAGAAAATTAGAGATACCAAAGGAACATTTCATGCAAAGTGGGCTCAATAAAGGACAAAAATGGTCTGGACCTAACAGAAACAGAAGATATTAAGAAGACGTGGCAAGAATACACAGAAGAACTGTACAAAAAGATCTTCATGACCCAGATAATCACGATGGTGTGATCACTCATTTAGAGCCAGACATCCTGGAATGTGAAGNCTGGGAGGGATTGGGGGCAGGAGAAGGGGATGACAGAGGATGAGATGGCTGGATGGCATTACTGACTCGATGGACATGAGTCTGAGTGAACTCCAGGATTTGGTGATGGACAGAGAGGCCTGGCGTGCTGCGATTCAAGGGATTGCAAAGAGTTGGACATGACTGAGCGACTGAACTGAACTGAACTGAATTTGAAAGAGGCCTGGGTTAGACCCTATTGGTAGAGCCTCACAGAGAGGTTAGTGTTAGTCATTCAGTGATGTTTCATTCTTTGTGAACATATTGACTGTAGCCCTCCAGGCCCCTCCATCTATTAGATTTTCCAGGCAAAAATATTGGAGTGGGTTGCCATTCCCTTCTGCAGGGGATCTTCATGATCTAGAGGTTGAACCTGGGTCTCCCACATTGGAGGCAGATTGTTTACCATCTGAGCCACCAAGGGAAGCCTGAATATTATTTGAATAGTATTAGTTAAAGTTTTCCCTAATCTAGGAAAGGAAACAGACATTCAGATCCAGGAAGAACAGAAAGTCTGAAACAAACTGAATCCAAAGTGGCCATGCCAAGGCATATAATAATTAAAAAGGCAAAAATATAAAGAGAAAATCTAAAAGCTAGAGAAAATCAACTAGTTACATACAAGTTATTTACACTCCCATAAGCATATATGCTGACTTTCCAGCAGAAACTTTATAGTCTGGAAGTAAGTGACACAGTATATTCAAAGTACTAAAAAGAAAAGAGAAAAAAAAACACACACACAAAAAAAACCCAAAAAACAAAACTTACAACCAAGAATTATCTCCCCACCAAGGCTCTCACTCAGCTTTGAAGGACAGATAAAGAGTTTTACATATTATCAAAAGCTAAAAGAGTTTAGTACCACTAAGCTGGCTTAATAAGAAATGTTAAAGGAACTTCTCTATATGGGAAAGAAAAGACCACAACTACAAAGATTACAAAAGGAAAAATCTCATTGATAAAGACAAATGAACAATAAGGTTGATTAAGATCAAGGACCTATAAAGCAAGTATGTATATAATATTCCAACCAAAAGCAGCAAAATAAATGTTCTTTTCAACTGTGCATAAAACATTCTCCAAGATGCATTTAAGATGACTGAAATCATATTATTTATAACAAGCATCTTTTCTGATCACAAAGATATAAAAACAGAAATAACAAGAAAAAACTGAAAAAAACACAAACACAAGGAAGCAAAACAATGTACTACTAACTACCAGTGGGTTGCAGAAGAAATCAAAGAGGAAATTAAAAAAATACTGGGAAACAAATGAAAATGGAAACACAATCATGTAAAATCTATAGGCTACAGCAGTAACAGTTCTAAGACAGTAGTTTATAACAATACAACCCTACCTCAGGAAAAAGAAATATCCTCAAGCAATCTAACCTCACACCTATAAGAATTTGAAAAAGAAGAATAAACAAAACCGAAATTAGTATAAGGAAAGAAATAATAAAGATCAGAGCAAAAATAGAGACTAAAAAATCACCAGAAAATATGCATGAATCTAAAAGCTGGTTCTTTGAGAAGATAAACAAAATGATAAACTTTTAGCCAGATTCCTCAAGAAGAAAAGAGAGAGGGCCCAAATCAACAAAATAAAAAATGAAAGAGAAGTTATAATTGACACCAAATGATCATAAACCATTACTATGAACAATCATATACAAGTGGACAACCTAAAAGAAATGGATATGTTCCTGCTGCTGCTGTTGCTAAGTCGCTTCAGTTGTGTCCAACTCTGTGCGACCCCATAGATGGCAGCCCACCAGGCTCCACCATCCCTGGGATTCTCCAGGCAAGAACACTGGAGTGGGTTGCCATTTTCTATTCCAATGCATGAAAGTGAAAAGTGAAAGCAAAGTTGCTCAGTTGTGTCAGACTCTTCGTGACCCCATGGACCACAGCCTACCAGGCTCCTCCATCCATGGGATTCTCCAGGCAAGATTACTGGAGTGAGGTGCCATTGCCTTCTCCTAGATATGTTCCTAGAAACATAAAATCTACCAAGATTGAATTAGGAAGAAATAGAAAATATGATCAGGTCAATTACCAGAATTGAAATTGAATCACCAATCAAAAGATTCCCAACAAAAAGTCCAGGACCATATAATTTCACAGGTGCTTTTATCAAACATTTAAAGAAGAAATAAGACCCATCCTTCTCAAACTATTCCAAAAATATTGAACAGAAAAGACTGCTTCTGAACTTATTCTATAAGGCCAGCATCACTATGATAACAAACAAAATCCGGGATGGTTCAGTATCCACAAATCAATCAGTGTAATGTGCCGTGTTAACAAATTAAATAAAAGTAAGATCATCTCAATCAAAAAAAGTTTTTTATAAAATTCAACATATCATAAAAACTCCAATAAAGTGGGTAAAAAGGAAACACACTTCAACATAATAAAGGTCATATATATCAAACTCACACACTCAACAATGAAAAGCTGAAAGCATTTCCTCTAATATCAGAAACAAGATAAGATGCTGACTCTTATAATTTTTACTCAACATAGTACTGGGAGTTCTGTGAAGATAACAATCAAACAAGAAATAAATAAAAGGAATCCAAACTGGAAAGGAAAAGAATAAAACTTGTCACTGCAGATAACATGATACTATAAAAAGAATATCCTAAAAAGGCCATTTAAAAACTCTAAGAGCTCAATTAATTCATTAAAACGTCAATAAAAAATTAATAGAGAAATTTGTTGTGTTTCTATACACTAACCATGAATTGTTAAAAAAAAAGAAATTAAGAAAACAATCTCATAAAAAAGAATAAAATACCTAGGAATAACTCTAACTAGGGAGGTAAGACCTATACTCAAAAAAAATCATACATTGATGAAACAAATTACAGATGACACAAACAAATGAATAGATATACTGTGCTCAGGGATTACATGAATTAATATTGTTTAAATGACTGTATTACAGAAGGTAATTCTCAGATTTAATGCAATCTCTATCAAAATATCTATGGCATTTTTCATATGACTAGAAGAAATAATTCTAAAATTTGCATGGAAACACAAAAGATTCCAAATAACCAAAATAATATTGAAGAGAAGAACAAAAACTGTAAGCATCACACATCCTGATTTCAAACTACACTACAAAGTCATGTACATCAATGAAAGAGAATAAAGAGCCCAGAAATAAACCCACACCTATATGATTAATTAATCTATTGTAAAAGAGGCAAGAATATAAAATGGGGGAAAAACAGCCTCTTCAATAAATGGTGTTTTGAATACTAGCTATATTCAAAAAGAATCAAAATGGTCTTTATCACACCATATACAATAATAAACTCAGAATTGATTAAAGACTTAAATGTTAGACCTAAAACTACTAGAAGAAAATGTAGGCAGTGAGCTTTTTGACATCAGTCTTAGAAATATTATTTTGGGTTTATCTCCTCAGGCAAGGGAAACAAAAGCAAAAAGAGACTACATCAAACTAAAAAGCTTTTGCACAGCAAAGGAAACCACCTACAAAATGAAAAGGCAGTCTACTGAATGGGAGAAAATCTATTCAAATGGTATATACAAAGCACTCAGACAACTCAATAACAAAAAAAAATTGATTAATAAATGAACAGAAGATTTGAATAAGCATGAATCCAGAGAAGACATATAGATGGCTAATTGGTATATGAAAAGGTGCTCAATATTCTAATCTGGGAAGTACAAATCAAAATGACAATGAGATAGCACCTTACAAAGAATGGCTATCATCAATAAAATTACTTATCACCCAGCAGTTCCACTACTGGGCATATACGTGGAGCAAAAAACAATTCCAAAGACACATGTACCCCAGTGTTCATTGCAGCACTAGTTACAAAAGCAAAGACATGGAAGCAACCTTGATGCCCATTGACAGATGAATGGTTAAAGAGAGTGTGATGTATATAAATGGAATGCTGCTGTTACTGCTGCTAAGTCACTTCAGTCATGTCTGACTCTGTACGACCGTATAGATGGCAGCCCACCAGGTTCCACCATCCCTGGGATTCTTCAGTCAAGAACACTGGAGTGGGTTGCCATTTCCTTCTCCAATGCATGAGAGTGAAAAGTGAAAGGGAAGTTGCTCAGTCGTGTCCGACTCTACACGACCCCAGGGACTGCAGCCTACCAGGCCCCTCCATCCATGAAACTTTCCAGGCAAGAGTACTAGAGTGGGTTGCCATTGCCTTCTCCAATACAATGGAATACTCAGTTCAGTTCAGTTCAGTCGCTCA
>SJYV01046416.1:30292-47139 GCA_006410875.1 Neotragus pygmaeus | reverse complement strand
AATGGTCTAGCGGTTTTCCCTACTTTCTCCAATTTGAGTCTGAATCTGGCAATAAGGAGTTCATGATCTGAGCCACAGTCAGCTCCTGGTTTTGTTTTTGTTCCCAGTATAGAGCTTCTCCATCTTTGGCTGCAAAGAATATAATCAATCTGATTTTGGTATTGACCATCTGGTGATGTCCATGTGTAGAGTCTTCTCTTGTGTTGTTGGAAGAGGGTGTTTGCTATGACCAGTGCATTTTCTTGGCAAAACTCAATTAGTCTTTTCCCTGCCTCATTCTGCATTCCAAGGCCAAATTTTCCTGTTACTCCAGGTGTTTCTTAACTTCCTACTTTAGCATTCCAGTCCCCTATAATGAAAAGGATATCTGTTTTGGGTGTTAGTTCTGAAAGGTCTTGTAGGTCTTCATAAAACCATTCAAGTTCAGCTTCTTCAGCATTACTGGTTAGGGCATTGACTTGGATAACTCTGATATTGAATAGTTTGCCTTGGAGACGAACAGAGATCATTCTGTCATTTTTGAGATTGCATCCAAGTACTGCATTTCGGACTCTTTTGTTGACCATGATGGCTACTCCATTTCTTCTGAGGGATTCCTGCTTGCTGTAGTAGATATAATGGTCATCTGAGTTAAATTCACCCATTCTAGTCCATTTTAGTTTGCTGATTCCTAGAATGTTGATGTTCACTCTTGCCGTCTCTTGTTTGACCACTTCCGAGAGCCTGTTAGATGGAGTGAAATAAGTCAGAAGAGAAAGACAAATATCATACAGTAATGTACAATATGGAAAGTAGAAAAATGGTACTGATGGGCCTATTTGTAGAGCAGCAATAGACACACAGACATAGAGAACAGATTTGTGGGCACAGTGGGGGAAGGAGAGGTTTGGGTAAAATTGAGAGCATTGCAACATATATATTACCATATATAAAACAGATAAATAGTGGGAATTTGTTGTATGACTCAGGGATCTCAACTTGGTGCTCTGTGACAACCTCTAGGGGTAGAATGGTGTGGGAGGTGGGAGGGAGTTTCAAGAGGTAGAGGACATATGTATACCTATTGCTGAATCATGTTGATGTATGGCAGAAACCAACACATCATTGTAATGCATTTTTCCTCCATTTAAAAATAATTTACAAAAAGACAACAAACAATAAGTGTTGGTGAGGATGTGAAGAAAAAGGTAACACTTGTGTAATGTTGATGAGGCTGTAAATTAGTGTAGCCACTATAAAAAATAGAACAGGTACCATTTCACACCAGTCAGAATGGCCGCGATCCAAAAGTCTGCAAGCAATAAATGCTGGAGGGGNTAAGTGTTGGTGAGGATGTGAAGAAAAAGGTAACACTTGTGTAATGTTGATGAGGCTGTAAATTAGTGTAGCCACTATAAAAAATAGAACAGGAATTCCTCAAAAAATTTAAAACAAAATTACCATATGATCCAGCAATTCCACTTCTGGTTATTTACTCAATGAAAATAAAAATACTAAATCAAAAATATATATGCACTCTATCTTCAGTGTAGTACTTTTTACAATAGCCATTTACACTTACATTGTAAGTGGCCATCAATAAATGAATGGATAAAAAGGAGGTGCAGTGTATGTGTAGGTATATATATGCATACTATGTATATATATTTATATATATACACAGTGTATATACACAACAAACTAATTCTCAGGCATAAAAAATTAAATCTTGCTTCTTGCCACAAAATGTGTGGATAGCTTTATACTAAGTGAAATAAATCAGACATTAAAAGGTAAATGATCTCACTTACATGTGGAATCTGAAAAAAACAAAACAAAATGAAAACAGATTTATAGATACAGAGAATAGACCAGTGGTTTTCAGAAGGGAGAAGCATGATGGGGTGACTTAAATACGTGAGAGGGATTAAGAGGTACAAACTTCCAATTATACAATAAATAAATCATGAGGATGTAATACACAAAATAAAGTATATGATTAATACAGTGACAACTCTTAAGGGGACAGAGATTTACTAGATTTTTCTTATTATCATTTCATATTTTCTATAAAAATCAAATCCTTATGTTGTACAGCTGAAACTAACATAACATTGTGTATTAATTATATTTCACCTGAAAAAAAAGGCACACATAATAATTTCACCAGTACAATGCTAATAATAACTAGACCTAAAAATATCTGGACTAAATGTTAGTCCATGGAATTCTCCATACAAGAATATTGGAGTGGGTAGCCATTCCCTTCGCTAGGGGATCTTCCCAACCCAGGGATGAACCCAGGTCTTGTGCATTGCAGGCAGGTTTTTTACATTTGAGCCACCAGGGAAGCCCTAATGTTAGTGTAGCAGATTTAAAAGTATGAACTATATTGATTTTTACTCAATTATGAAAATATATAATTTATAATAATTCCATGTGACTGTCAGAATATTTAAGGGAATAGGGAATATGGGATGAAAGTTGTATCCACCATTCTATGTAGACAAATGTATAGCTTGAAGAAAAAACTTTATCATAACAAGGAACATTTCTTCTGAATGAATTAAAGAATTAAGTTTCTGGGACTTCCCTGGTAGTCTAGTGGTTAGGACTCCATGCTTCCACTGCAAGGATGCATGGGTTTGATCTCTGGTCTGGTCGGGGAACTAAGATCCCACAAATTGCATGGTGTGGCCAAAAAAACCCAAAACAATTATTTAATTGTGAAAGTGTTAGTCACTCAGTTGTGTCCAACTCTATGACACTGTGGACAGCCCAAGAGGCTCTTCTGTCCATGGTATTCTCCAGGCAAGAACACCATTCCCTTTTCCAGGGGATCTTCCCAACCCAGGGATCGAACCCAGGTCTCCTGCATTGCAGGCAGATTCTTTATCATCTAGGCCACAGGGAAATTCAATTAATTAATTTAAAAGAATTAATAGTAGTGGAGACTCTAGTTAACATGTTCTGAAATTTATCTGGCTGTCTAATATTTATATGGTCACAAAATAATCCAGTCTAATTTGGGTTTGTTGGCATGCTTGTATCTTCAGAAACAATGAAATATAAAACAAGCTAAATTTTTCTCTCAATCAGTAATGCAGAAAATAATACCTTTAACAATTTACATGAGAAAATATTATGATTTTAGTGTGTGTCTGAAAGTCAAGAGGAGAAAGAACCTGGTGTGAAATATATAAGGAGTCATCTATAGTGGTTAAGAATTATGGCCCTGAAGTCAGACTCCATGAGTTTATGACACAGACTTTATTACTTACTAGTTTGTGTGATCCTGAACAATTTTAATGAATTTTTCTATCATCTTATTTTCCCATTTATAAAATGGATTTAGGATTAGCAATTAATTATAAATATGATTATTATGAGGGTTGTATAAGAAAATTCATGTAAATGTATGAAAGAAGAATGACAACTACTATTCTGATTGTTTGTAAAGATGATGTTTCTAAATTAAATGTTAGTAATAATAACTTAGGGCTTCCCTGGTGGCTCAGTGGTAAAGGATCCACCAGTCAATGTAGAAGATACAAGTTTAATCCCTGGGTTGGGGAAGATACCCTGGAGAAGAAAATGGCAACCCATTCCAGTATTCTTGCCTGGGAAATCCCATGGACAGAGGAACCTGGTGGGCTACAATCCATGGATTTGCAAAAGAACTGGACATGACTCAGCAACTAGACAACAATAACAAATAATAAGATTTATTGAGAACTTACTAGGTTCTAGAAGTTTTGCATATTTAATTCTTACAACTCTCCATGGGGTAAGTATTATTTTACAGATAATGAAAGGGAATCAAAGAGAAATAAAGTCATTAACTTATGATCACATAAATAGCATTGCTGGGTTGAAGGGGGTCTAGACTAGAATATTGTATGATTGAGCAATACAACTTGGCATCATAGGAAACAAAAATGGTTGCTGCACCCTGTTCTTAGAAGCTGGAATCTTTAAGCTGCAAAGCCTGGAGAGAGTGCCTACAGCATGTGTCATGAAAGTGATATAGATTCAGGACAAGACACCTTCATACCTAGAGAGGAAAACAATGCTACTATGTTACCATATATGGAAAACTGTTTTGTGCTTACATATACATCTTGCAAAATTAAGTTTTTGCATACACAGGACAAAATAGACACAAGGATATACAGAATACAGAAAAAGTATCTGTTTCCGTTAATGAAGATTGATCAGCCAATATATTCTAAGTGTTCTCATATTTCAAATTGTTAAAAAAAAAACTGCCAATCATTTATGAGTACTTCATGAGATCAAAATGAGACTTTGTTGACAAAGGTCCATATAGTCANACAGGACAAAATAGACACAAGGATATATAGAATACAGAAAAAGTATCTGTTTCCGCTAATGAAGATTGATCAGCCAATATATTCTAAGTGTTCTCATATTTCAAATTGTTAAAAAAAAAAACTGCCAATCATTTATGAGTACTTCATGAGATTAAAATGAGACTTTGTTGACAAAGGTCCATATAGTCAAAGTTATGGCTTTCCATCAGTCATGTACAAATGTGTGTTGGACCATGTGGAAGACTGAACACTGAAAAATTGATGTTTTTAATCTGTGGTGCTGGAGAAGACTCTTAAGAGTCCCTTGGACTGCAAAGAGATCAAATCAGTCAATCCTAAAGGAAATCAACCCTAAATATTTATTGGAAGGACTGATGCTGTAGCTCAAATACTTTGGTCACCTGATGCAAAGAGCTGACTCATTAGAAAAGACCCTGATGCTAGGAAAGACTGAAGACAGGAGGAAAAGGAGGCAACAGAGGATGAAATGTTTGGATGGCATCACCAACTCAATGAACATGAGTTTAAGCAAAATCCGGGAGATAGTGAAGGACAGGCAAGCCTGGTGTGCTGCAGTCCATGGAGTTGCAAACAGTCGGACATGACCTAGTGACGTAACAACAACAGCAAATAGTTACAAAAATGTTCTGTGAGTAAAAATTAATATATTGATAAAATATGATACTATTATTTTAATTTATATGTTTATAATCCCAGACTTAATTTGGGAGTATTACTGTAAGATCAATTTCCAGGGAGAATGCATTCAAAACCTGTAGTTTTCCAAAGAACATTTCAAATCTCTCTAAGCAACTGCTTTCATTTTTAATTTCATTTAACTTCCCCCTAACCCACTGTCATGTGTCCTTTCAGCATTTACATGTAGGGCTGAGCATAGCTTTAGAGCCAATGTAGAAATAACCAACAGTCCTCTTGATAGCACTGTTTTCCCACCGGAGATTCACACCTATGAACATTTTCAATAATTTGTGGTTGTGGTTGGTGGTTTAGTCACTAATTCATGTCTGACTCTTCTGACCCCATGGACTGTAGCCTGCCAGGCTCCTCTGTGGGATTCTCCAGGCAAGAGTACTGGAGTGGATTGCTATTTCCCTCTCCAGGGGCTCTTCCTGACCCAGGGTCTCCTGCATTGCAGGCAGATTATTTACTGACTGAGTTGTGTGGGAAGACCCTCATAATTTGTAAATAAACCCTAAATCAAAGAACTTGATGAGGGATAAACTTTTGAGTTCAGTGTTTCTTTAAATCACAAATGTAACTCTTACAGAAAAAGCACGATTGGCTACAATTTTACAAGTTGACTTTAAATTTCTTAAGCTATTTATATTCTGTGGAAAATGGAAGAAACCCATTTTCATATCAAAATGAAGCAAAGGTGATATGAAGACAACACTATGTTGTGCTTGGAATACAGTACTTCTTGAAGATTAGACTGTGTATTTCAGCACAGTCTGTATTTTTCCTTTAAACAACTTATTTCTGCCACCACTCTATTTTGTACTGGAGACTTTGAAATCTAATTAAAGTCATATTGAATGTTTTGGACCAAAACTAAACAACGATAAATTTTCAGAATGTTTTTGTGTTCAAGGTTTAAAACTTTCCAAGGAGCAAAAGCATGACCTCAAAAATCCTCTCTATTTGGCCCTCATTTCTAGAGTGGCAACATCTAGCACACTAAAGGAAATTGAGGATACAAAACCAGAAATTTAAACATGTAGACATAATAATTATACTTTTTCTGAAATATTTTCTAAGTCAACTTGAACTTTTGCTAAATTTAAGACAATGGTGATTTAATTTGATATTGCATCAACTATTTTAGGAAAACAGATTAAGTTTCAGACATCTCAATTGTATCACAGTTCTCTAAATTTCTTCTAAATTAAGTAAAATGATCAAACAAATCATTAGTGTCTCAGGGTGTGTTAATAACATAGTAAAAATAAAATCTCAAAATCTCTACAGGTCCCCTAAATTAAATCATACTAACTCAGTATTCTGATTCCAGGGAGTAAATAAAATATTTTATATTTTGTCATGACCACACTTTTCCCCTTTATGATAGTTATTGAGCTATTTTTTTTTGAATCTCCAAACTTTATTATTACCCAGCAGTAATTTATGATTTAGCACTGGAGTGGCCAAAGCCATGTTTCAATTCATCTCCTGCTTCTACTTAACTGGAGTTGAGGGCAGTCAAGTGTAAGAAGAGAAGTTACCCACCTCACTTAAACTAGCCCCTAGTCATCATTGCCAGTTATCTGGGACTTTTAGCTTCCTATCAGGGCATCTAAGGAAACATTTCTTTCAGTTGACTTTTTTCTTAATACAGACTCTTTCTGCCTGAAGCTATAAAAGTGTTGGGGAATCCTCCCACCCCAAAATATTACCTCTATAACTAGCTTAAATACCTTGCTCTTTATTTCATAATTAGTCCTTTCTCACCATATATATTACTTGGCAATTACTCCTTTTTTATCTATCTCCTCTTGCTTGAACCATACAGGTGGGCAATGTGTCATACTTTGCCATCAAATTTCCTAATGGAAACATAGCTTGCAGAGTAAATGCCTCTGACTCTGTTACATCTTGTTTTAAGAAATAAAATATATACTATAAGCATGTGATGAACCACCCTATACATATATATTTTAGTCTTCTTTCCTCTCTCTGGTACTTTCTGTTCAATTCTTCATTTCCTGTTTCTAAGCACTGATTAATAGAAAAGTAGATTTTAAATTCCTTCTCTCTTTTTCGAAAACTTTCAGTCAATAAGACCCTATTTTAGTCATATTTGTATCACAAGCACATAGAACAAATAATGTTCATTGCAGGCAGATGTGGTTATAAATTTTATATTTAAATTTGAAGCTGCATTTCATGCTCATTACAACCTTCGTGAAACTGCTGGTTTAGAAGGATGAACAGCACAACTGATTTCATTCCTCCTTCATGTGTTGTTAGCCTGGTGTATTCTTAATCCTAAAATCTGTAACGAACTATTCAAACCTGCAAGTTTCTTTTTGGTGTCCAAAATCTAAGACTGGCACCAAATTTACAAAAATAAAGTAAAAAAAAAAATCCAGAAATATGTCCTTAAAAATGGTGTTCATGTATTTTAGAAACATTTAAATATTCAAAGACTAATTTTAAAAGTACAATATTTCTCAATACTGTCAGCAAAAAGAACATTTTGATAACTAGTTTAATGATGTTGAAACAAAATCATAGCATCTATATTTTTCAATAATTATCTGCCTGAAGTACCCATGTTATAGAAAACAGTTTCTAGCCAATGAAAGTTTAAAAGCTCTAATAAAATTTTCTTTAATTATCATCTTATAAGGCAAATATATTTGATTTTATTGTACATAAATGAGTCTCTCTCTGCTCATTTAAGTCTTCATCATCTTTCAATTTAGAAGTAATATGATATCAGTAGTTCTTCTCTAATGTTGTATTTCAATAAACTTCATATGCTTACTGCCATCAGATTAATTTGTACCAACAGTATAGCCAATTTTAAAAGAAACTAGAATTAGGTGGATTATTTGGAATATTGCCTTAATGTGGTAGGAGGAAAAACATGTTTGGAACATTTGAATATCAATTTGTAAGTTAGAATTCCCCATCATCATTTATTTCTATTTTCATGTGTGTCTTCTTGAAAGTCTGAAATAAAAATGCTAATGTATTTTTAAAGGTTAATAGTTGCCTAAGTGGTTCATAAAATAGAAACTTAAACATAGCAGCTTGCAAAATTTAATGAGAGGGCAAACACAAGTTCACCTTGTCTTTTTATCTTCCTTAGCTGTGTTGTCTAGAGACCTGTAAAGTGTTGGAAGATGATTATATCAACTGCAGGATTAAGTGACATAGGCCCTGAGCAGATTAAATGGTTCAACATCTATGCACTTGGGGATTTACGTGGCAGTGTGTGTGAGTTTCACTCAGAGGGCAAACACATATTCCTGATGTCTATGGTACCATGAGAATAACTATCAGGTTTGGATTTCCATCCATCATTTTTATATCTGAAGAAAGCCTGCCTTCAATCTAATGAATGCTGTAGAAACTAAAGTCAATGGAGCCACTTGTCTTTATAACCATCAGTCAAGGCACTAAATCCATAAGAACTGAGACCCTATAATGAAACTAAGGGATACATTTTGCTTTATTTTCCATTATTGTGCATGTTTGAGCTTACCAAAATAATTTTATTAATAGTAATAATAGCCCACTTAGCTAAATACAATAACACATGAAAATATCAAAATTATGCCTGAAACACTACATTTTTATTTTACATTTTAATATAATTCTGGATTAGTGGTTCTCAGTTGGGGATGTGAGCTCCCAACCTTCAACTCAAGTAGAATTGCCAGTTTAAAATAAAAATGTAAGATGCTTATTTATGTTTGAATTTCAGATTTTTTTTATAAGTCTGATCTATGAAATATCTGAAATATGGTTAAATTTTTAAAAACCAAACTTTTTTGATTATATGAAACTAATACTTAAGTTGGTATCTTGCATTTTATCTGGTAACCCTATGGGTCAGAGAGGACATTTGACAATGTCCAGAGATATGGGGGCTTTCCTCAGTCAGTAAAGAATCTGCCTGCAATGCAGGAGACTTGGGTTTGATTCCTGGGTCGGGAAGACCCCCTGGAGAAGGAAATGGCCACCCACTCCAGTATTCTTCCCTGGAGAATCCCGTGGACAGAGGAGCCTGGAGGGCTACAGTCCAATGGGGTCAGAAGAGTTAGATACAACTTAGTGACTAAACCACCACCACCAGAGAGACATTTGTCACAACTGAAGGGGGAGGTGCTGCTGTCATCTTGTGGGTAGAGGCTGTGTGTGCATGGTCAAACACTCAGTTGTGTCCAACTCTTTGTAACCCTGTGGTCTGTAGCCAGCCAGCCTCCTCTGTCCATGAGATTTTTTTAAGGCAAGAATACTGGAGTAGGTTGCTATTTCCTACTCCAGGGTAGAGGCCAGGGATATTTCTAAATATCCTCTCATAATAAAGAAAAATCTAGCCCCCAAGCTTCAGGATTGCACACATTGCTTAACCCTGCTGTAGATTATAACAGGAGATTTATTACCTAACCATTAAGACTAGTTCTTGCAATATTTGTAGTTTTAGGTTGCTCTGCTTTTAGAGTAGGTTCTAGGTACTTCTGGAAAGCAAGTAGCTATAAAGATAGTAATCAATAGGCAATTGTACAGAAGAGAAATAGATCATTGATAGGGATGTTCAGTGAAAGTTGGTGAATTTGGAGAGAAATTGTATCTACTGAAAGCATTTGGCAGCATTGCAGAGCTGTATGGCTGCAGAAGGAATTCCTGGCCAACTAAAAAAATAAGAATGAATATTATAAGATTATGAAGAGATTACTTTTATTATTAGTAAACTTCCTTCTGTAAGACTGAGTTAAAATTTTGTTGATGAGAGAGAGAAAGGAAGAGAGAGAGGTTGGGGCCTTGTCAGTTTATATTCACAGACAAACTGAATAAGCACACATCAATGGAAGTAAATTCTCAAAACAGAGAATTACGGTGACATGGCAGTTGGTAACATGAAAAATTTCAAAGGATCCAATTAAGCTATAAATATGAAAAAGAATTTAGTAGTTTTCTTGTTTAAATCTTTAATTTGCACATTAAAACATGAAGCTCATCAAGGTCAAATGACTCATTTAAGTGTATTCAAAATAAGCATTTGGATGCTTCTTGGAATCCAAGTTGAAAGACATACTATTTTAAAGTAACACCAGTAGCACATAAGTAATATTGTTAGGAAAAAGAAATCTTTATGATCTTTTACAAAATTTAAAATATCAATCCCTTTCTGAAATCTCTACTGATATCTCCCACTACACTTTTAGTAATGCATTCATCTATATTCTGTTTCAAGGTATGCACAACTATATAGAACATGTTTTCAGGAACTATTAATACATCAACTCAGTGTAGGATGCTCACAATAGTGTCTAGCATAGAATGAGCCCCCACTCATTATACATACCTCTATTTTGTGATTGTTTCATTCACTCTATTAAAATTTTAAGATAACTACATATCTCTCTCAGAAAGACGTTTCTTCATTAGGGACAATACAATTAACAGAGTCAGGCAAATTTTTCCACAAAAAGTGGAACTCAGTAAATATACACATAAGCAAAATCAGCATCCCCAAGATATTTCATCTTAAAATAAAGGCCTAGGACAATGGGAGTCTGAATTATAATAATTAAATACTTATTCTTAAATCCAGGTGGAAAAGTGTCTGTATTTTTTGTGATTTTTCATGAAAACACATATATTCTTTTTTTGAAAATATTTATCTCAATTGCCAGAGACACTTGGAGTGTGAAAACAAAACCTCATGTACACCAGGACGCAGGGAAAGGAGCAGTGTCCTCTAGAAGAGACTGAGCCAGGACTGCCTTTGAGTGTTTGAGTGTCTCCTGCAGAGGCATGGCTTGCAGTGGTCTGCTGCGGGGACAGGTGCTCTGCTGCAGCAGACCTAGGAGATGCAGCATATGGCGTAAGTCTTCTTGAAGGAGATTGTCATTAATTCCACTACAGAGCCATGGAGCAGATGACCCACAAACTGGAGAACAATTATACCAAAGAAGTTCTTGCACTGTTGCAAAAGTTCTAGGGCCCAAACAGATTTCCCAACCTGTGGAACCAGCAAAGAGACTGAGAACTTCCAGCAAATCTGACTTTGAAGGCCAATGGGATTTGATTACAGAACTGGACAAACAAACTCTTGGAAGGCACAACAAAACCTTGTGCACACCAGGACCCAAGAGAAAGGAGCAGTGACCTCACAAGAGACAAATAGGCATCTTCAGTGGAGGCATGGATCAACAGGGCATCCCTATCATAGTTTGGCCTCAGGCCAAGCTACAGGGAGGGAGCACAGCCCCACCCATCAGCAGACAATTGGATTAAAGATTTACTGAGCTTGTTCTTGTCCACCAGAGCAAGATCCAGGTTTCCCCACAGCCAGTACCTCCTATCGGGAAGCTTTCATAAGCTACTATCTTCATCCATCAGAGGGCCGACAGAATGAAAACAACCATCATAGAAAACTAACCAAACTGATCACGTGGATCACAACTTTGTGTAACTCAATGAAACTATGAGCCATGCTTTGCAGGGCCACCCAAGATGGATGAGTCATGGTGGAGAGTTCTGCAAAATGTGGTCCACTGGAGAAGGGAATGGCAAACCATTTCAGCATTCTTTCTTTGAAAACCCCATGAATAGTATGAAAAGGCAAAAAGATATGACACTGAATGATGAACTCCCCAAGTCATTGGTACATTATGATACTGGAGAAGAGAGGAGAAACAGATCCAGAGGAATGAAGAGGCTGACCCAAAGCAGAAACAATACTCAGTTTTGGATGTGTCTGGTGGTGAAAATAGAGTCAAATGCTGTAAAGAACAATATTGCATAGGAACCTGAAATGTTAGGACCATGAATCAAGGGAAATTTGAAGTGATCAAACTGGAGATGACAAGAATGAACATCAACATCTTAGGAATCAGTGAACTAAAATGGACCAGAATGGGCAATATTAATTCAGATGGGCATTTTATCTACTACTGTAGGAAAGAATCCCTGAGAAGACATGGAGTAGCCCTTATAGTCAAAAAAAAAAAAGAGTCCAAAATGCAGTACTTGGGTGTAATCTAAAAATGACAAAATGATCTCTATTTGTTTGCAAGGCAAACCATTCAATATCACAGTAATCCAAGTCTGTGCCCAAACCACTAATGCCGAAGAAGCTGAAGTTGAATGATTCTATGAAGACCTACAAGACCTTCTAGAACTAACACCAAAAAAAGATGTCCTTTGCATTTCATACGGGACTGGAATGCAAAAGTAGGACATCGAGAGATACCAGGAATAATAGGCAAGTTTGGCCTTGGAGTACAAAATGAAGCAGGACAAAGACTAACAGCTTTGTCAAGAGAACACACTAATTATAGCAAACACCCTCTTCCTACAACACAAGAGAAGATTCTACACATTGACATCACCCAATGGTCAATACCGAAATCAGACTGATTACATTCTTTGCAGAGAAGCTCTAAACAGTTAGAAAAAACAAGGCTAAGATCTGACTTTGGCTCAGATCATGAACACCTTACTGCAAAATTCAGACTTTAGTTGAAGAAGACAGTGTAAACCTCTAGGCCATTCAGCTATGACCTAAATCAAATACCTTTTATTATACAGTGAAAATGAAAAATAGATTCAAGGAATTAGATCTGATAGAGAGAGTGCCTGAAGAACTATTGACAGAAGTTCATAACATTGTATAGAAAGCAGTGACCAAAACCATACCCAAGAAAAAGAAATCAGTTCAGTTTATTCAGTCGTGTCTGACTCTTTACGACCCTATGAACCGCAGCACGCCAGGCCTCTCTGTCCATCACCAACTCCCAGAGTCCACCCAAACCCACGTCCATTGAGTCAGTGATGCCATCCAACCATCTCATCCTCTTTCATCCCCTTCTCCTCCTGCCCTCAATCTTTTCCAGCATCAGGGTCTTTTCAAATGAGTTGACTCTTCACATCAGGTGGCCAAAGTATTGGAGTTTCAGCTTCAACATCAGTCCTTCCAATGAATACCCAGGACTGATCTCCTTCAGGATGGACTGGTTGGATCTCCTTGCAGTCCAAGGGACTCTCAAGAATCTTCTTCAAAACCACAGTTCAAAAGCATCAATTCTTCAGCACTCAGCTTTCTTTATAGTCCTACTGTGATATCCATACATGACCACTGGAAAAACCATAGCCTTGACTAGATGGATCTTGGTTGACAAAGTAATGTCTCTGCTTTTTAATATTCTGTCTAGTTTGGTCATAACTTTCCTTGCAAGGAGTAAAAGTCTATTAATTTCATTGCTGCAATCACCATCTGCAGTGATTTTGGAGCCCAGAAAAATAAAGTCAGCCACTGTTTCCACTGTTTCCCCATCTATTTGCAAGGAAAAGAAATGCAAAATGGCAGTCCGAGGAGGCCTTACAAATAGCTGAGAAAAGAAGAGAAGCTAAAGGTTAAAGATAAAATAAAAGATATTCCCATCTGAATGTGGAATTCAAAGAACAGGAAGGAGAGATGAGAAGGCCCTCATTAAGTGATCAATCCAAAGAAATAGAGGAAAACAATAGAATGGGAAAGACTAGAGATCTCCAAGAAAATTAGAGATACAAAGGGAACATTTCATGCAAAGATAGGCACAATAAAGGACAGAAATTGCATGGACTTAATTGAAGCAGAAGATATTAAGAAGTGCCAAGAATACACAGAAGAACTATACAAAAATGCTCTTAAAGACCCAGATAACCACAATGGTGTAATCACTCAGCTAGAGCCAGACATCTTGGAGTGTGAAGTCAAGTGGGCCTTAGAAAGCATCCCCATGAACAAAGCTAATGAAGGTGATCAAATTCCAGCTGAGCTATTTCAAATCCTAAAAGATGATGCTGTTAAGTGTTGCAGCCAATATGCACCAAACTTAAAAAACTCAGCAGTGGCCACAGGAATAGAAATAGTAAGTTTTCATCCCAATCCAAAAGAAGGGAAATGTCAAAGAACATTTAAAATCCTACACAATTGCACTCACTTCACATGCTAGCTAGGTAATGCTCAAAATTCTCCAAGCTAGGCTTCAGCAGTATGTGAACCGAGAACTTCCAGATATTCAAGCAAGCTTTAGAAAAGGCAAGAAACCAGGGATCAAATTGCCAACATCTGTTGAGTCATAGAAAAAGCAAGAGAATTCCAGATAAATATCTACTTCTGCTTCATTAACTACTTTAAAGCCTTTCACTGTGTGTATCACAACAAGCTGTGGACAATTCTTAAAACAGATGGGAATATTGGACCACCTTAACTGCCTCCTGAGAAAAATGTATGTAGGTCAAGAAGGAACACTTAGAACTGAATATTGAACAACAGACTGGTCAAAGATGGGAAAGGAGTACATCAAGACTGTACATTGTCACCCTGATTATTCAACTTATATGCAGAGTACATCAATAGAAATGCTGGGCTGGATGAATCAGAAGCTGGAATCAAGGTTTCTGGGAGAAATATCAATAATCTCAGATATGCAGATGACAGTACCCTTATGGCAGAAAGTGATGAAGAACTAAAGAGCCTCTTGGTGAAGGTGAAAAACCTGGCTTAAAACTCAACATTCAGAAAAACTGAGATCATGACATCCAGTCCCATCACTTCATGGCAAATAGATGGATAAACAATGGAAATAGTGACAGATGCTTGTGCCTTAGAAGAAAAGCTTTAAAAAGCAGAGACATTACTTTGCTGAGAAAGTCCATATTGTTAAAACTATGGTTTTTCAAGCAGTCAGGTGTGGATGTGAGAGTTGGACCATAACAAGTCTGAGTGCTGGAGAATTGATGCTTTTGATCTATGGTGTGGGAGAAGACTACTAAGAGACCCTTGGATTGTGAGGAGATCAAACCAGTCAAGTCTAAAGGAAATCAATCCTGAATTTTCATTGAAGGAATTGAAGCTGAAGCTGAAACTCCAATACTGTGGCTACCTGATATGAAAAGCCAACTCATTGGAAAAGATTTTGATTCTATGGATTGAAGGCAGTAGGATAAGGGGATGACAGAGGACAAGATGATTTGATGGCATCATCAACTCAATGGATGTGAGTTTGAGCAAGCTGTGGGAGATAGGTACAGGGAAGCCTAGCATGCTGCAACCTAAGGGGTTACAAAGAGTTGAACATGAATGAGCAACTGAATAACAACAACAAATCTCAATTGCATGTCAATTTATTTGCATTTTAATATTTACAACTGAAGACCTTGTTTCCTTTTTTGAATGTGAGTATAATGATTAGTGTAACATGAAATCAGTGATGAGCCCAGAATAATTTGCTAATTTTAATAATGGAATTTAACATCTTCCTACTGACTTCCTTGATATATCAGAAATTAATTTTCAATTGTCTGAGAAAGTAATGAATATCATGGTTTGACTTTTGCTTATAATATAAGGAAGAAAAGAGAGAATCTAGAATTATTCAGTGGAGAGATATATAAAATTCACAAGGAAAACTCTCATTTAATTACCAAAAGTCTTGCTATCACAATAAAGAAACTGAAAAGTATTCAACATGAAATCCAGACCATGAATATTGAGTCCTTAATAGTGAAATCCAGAAAAGGAGCTGGAGAGGCAGAATGAGGGCAGGGGTTGATTTGAGTCACCAAATTGTTTCAAGGAAGAAAATCCCAGGTAATCACTGATAGTTTTAGATTTTAGAAGCAGCCTTGTCTATGAAGAAAGGCTTCAACATCTAAATCCTGTCCTATTTTCTCTATCTAAGCAGTACACATCACTATTTTTTCCAATGTTACATTACTTAAATATAGTGGCTTTATTATCACTTAGTATGATTTGCTAGGATGAGAGTTACCAAGCTACTGAAATTTGGCTAGTGATTGTGTTATGCTTTGAAGTAATCAGGACAATTAAAAAGACACTCTGAGCTGCACTGCTTATTTTGAGAAAGTGGCGCTCTCTGCAGGGTTTTTCATTTCCCTTGGCTTTATTTTCTCCGCAAGCCCCATGGTTATTAAATGAATCAGTTTTTATTGAGATATGGCTTCACCACCCATTTCTTCCTATACCATTCACTATCTATACCAGTCTTATAGACTTTGTTTTTACCTCAAATTTTTCCATACGTTGACAAAAATACACATCTTCTCATGCACAAGTGTTATCCTTTATATGTACTGTTTGTCTCTCTTCCACTCAAATGTATAATCTTTGACAGTGAGGCACATGTATTTTTCTGCCATATTTATGACATGTTCTCAGAATATTCTGGATACATGATTTAATAAATGGATTTTGAGAAGTATCTAATTGTCGTACTTGTGGAATGTGGGTAGGTAAATATACCTGGCCCAATAAGTTAACGTTAAAAATGCAACTTTCTTTACTTTTTGACTGTACATTAAATTAGCATTCAGGAACTAGATCCTAGAAGCACTAGCTAAAAACTGTGTCCTATAATCAGCAATCACACATACAAAAATTTACGAAATGGCAAAAAGATATGGTGAAATGTAAGCTAAAGTAATAGAAGGCATACATCAGTGACTAAACAGTTGAAGTTAACAAAATAGAAAAGTGTTTAAATGAGTTTGATTTATAAAGTTAAAAAGCCAGTTCTTTGGGAAGAAAAATAAAAATACCAAACATTGCAAATGTAATTGAGAAAAATGAGAAGAAATTCCAAACAAAAACACCAAAACAAAACAAAGCAAAGCAAAACACATATCAGAAGAGGTTTGTAACAACAACAACAAAAAACAGACAGGAATAGATTTTTTTTTTTTAAACTCTAAGAGATTGTTATGTAAAACTCCATGACTATCAACTTAAAAAGCTACTTAATGAGCACTTCCATTGAAAAGACATTCTTA
>SJYV01046416.1:0-28465 GCA_006410875.1 Neotragus pygmaeus | reverse complement strand
TTTCTTTACTTTTTGACTGTACATTAAATTAGCATTCAGGAACTAGATCCTAGAAGCACTAGCTAAAAACTGTGTCCTATAATCAGCAATCACACATACAAAAATTTACGAAATGGCAAAAAGATATGGTGAAATGTAAGCTAAAGTAATAGAAGGCATACATCAGTGACTAAACAGTTGAAGTTAACAAAATAGAAAAGTGTTTAAATGAGTTTGATTTATAAAGTTAAAAAGCCAGTTCTTTGGGAAGAAAAATAAAAATACCAAACATTGCAAATGTAATTGAGAAAAATGAGAAGAAATTCCAAACAAAAACACCAAAACAAAACAAAGCAAAGCAAAACACATATCAGAAGAGGTTTGTAACAACAACAACAAAAAACAGACAGGAATAGATTTTTTTTTTTTAAACTCTAAGAGATTGTTATGTAAAACTCCATGACTATCAACTTAAAAAGCTACTTAATGAGCACTTCCATTGAAAAGACATTCTTAATGAAATTGGCACCAAATGTCCTAGGGATATGAGACTTTACAGAGGTTTACACTGATTTCCCCACTTTTCCATATTTACACTTCAAGGAACAGTTTTAAATTGAACTAAAACTCTGAAAAGGAAGAGTAAGAGGAAGAACAAACTGGAAAAAGAACCATAAGAATAAGTAGAAGTAGGAGGAAGATGAGAACATTAGGCAGGGAAGAAAAAAGAGGCAACAGAGAGGCAGAGAAGTGATGGTGGGAGAAGGAGGAGGAAGAAATTAAATGACAACTATAAATCACTTCCCAAGTAAGTCAATAGTAATTCCTTATAAGTCGGAAACAAAGGACAAGAATACTAACCATCATAGTTTTTAGCAAAGACTGATCTGGAAGTTCTAGGCAGTGCATTAATATAAGGAAAAATGAAAAAAAAAAGTATGTGTACTAGAATATAAGAAGTAAAGCAATTATTCTCAGAAGATCTACTTGTCTATATTGAAAATACAAAAAGGTTTACTATAAATGTGTGTGACATTAGCAATCATAAAATCAATATATTATATATAAAAACTAATTCCTTTTTAATATACTGACATGTAATGGTTGTAATAATATAACTGTAAGAAAAACAAGGGATACCATTTATAAGAAAATAGCAACAGAAACAATAGGAGATTTAGGTTTAAATTTAATAAATATGCAAAAATATTAGGGATATAATAAAATATTTTCAAACTCATTAAGAAAGTCATATTCAAGAATGGAAATCAAAATATCATAAAGATGACAATGCTATCTCAATTCAAGTTATACATTTAATTTATTAAACCTCTGTAATGCTAATTAAAATATTAAAGTCTTTTTCATGGGACTTCAAAAACTGATATTTTAATTTACATAGAAAAGCAAGTGCTCAGAATGACAATTTTGAAGATGTATAATTGGGGACTTTTGCTTTACCATATCTTAAGGTTTCACTGTGTCTGTATACACACACACACACACACACACACACACACACATTGTTGTGTATTTATATGGTTATTAAGAAAGTATATAGTAGATTTTGTATACAGAGATAAAGTTATTGAGAGAATAGGGAATTTAGGAAGTTATAAACAGACCAGTATGTATAGAAACATGATTTACGTCAGACTGGCATCACAAGACTGAAAAATATGGGGAAGTCCAATGTGATACTAAGGCAATTCGTTAGTCATATCAGAAATAATATAAGATTTCCAATAGCTAAAATACAGAGAAATCAATTTCAGAATAAGGAATTTAAGGTAAAAGACAAAACTTAACTTTACAAGGTGCCAAGATACATTGTATATAAATAAAAAATATATATTAAATTTACTACATATTTGGCAACATATTGATAGACATTTAACCAAATATATATATGTGTGTGTGTATATATATATATATATATATATATATNACTTTAAACTGAGTGAGAGAGAAAGGGAATGTATTGGTTAAGATAGAGCATTCTTGGGAATGCTCGACTTAGAACTCGGCCAAGCCAACAGAGTGTGAGCGTGTGTGTGCTCAGTCATGGCTGACTCTTTACAACCTTATGAACTGTAACTTGCCAGGCTCCTCTCTCCTTGGGACTCTCCAGGCAAGAATACTGGGTGGGTTGCTATTTCCCCTACAGAGGAGCTTCCTAACCCAGGGATCAAACCTGTGTCTTTTGCATCTCCTGTATTGGCAGGCAGATTCTTTACCACTGTATCACCTGTGAATCAAGGAGACAGAAACAATACAAAACTGTGACCTGAACTGGTTCTGATATAGAAACCACTGCTGCTGTAACCAAATGCTTGGGAGCTATCTTCCTGCCCTTCCCCAAATGTCACTAGTTCCTGAAACAGGCTGCTATGGCCAGAACCTAGGGTCGCAGCTACACTCTAGCTTCAAGGCCATCTGAGAAAATCAATTGCTGATCTTTGGATATCTTTTACATCAAGAGAACATGTTTGTAAAGACACATTATTTCTCCCCTCCTGTTCCCCAGCAAGACAATAGATGTTGAGACTTTCTCAACTTGGAAATTTCAGACCCAGAAAGGTGTGAAGCCACTGTTCAGTCAAAACTAATGCAAATGTCAGCTGTGTGAGATTATTCAGTGGGCAAGTGGAAAAACTGGCACTGACCCCTAGTTTGAAATTATTTCATTCAGAAATATATCTATATATTTAAAAAAATTTATTGGAGTATAATTGCTTTACAATGTTGTGTTGCTTTCTGCTGGATAACAACATGAATCAGCTACATGTAAACTTATATCCCTTTTGTCTTGAGCCTCCCTCCCACTTTCCCCTCATCCCACACTTCAAAGTCATCAGAGAGCACCAAGCTGAGCTTCCTGTACTATACAACAGGTTCCCACTAGCCATCTATTTCACACATGGTAGTGTATATATGTTGGAGAAGGAAATGGCACCCCACTCCAATACTCTTGCCTGGAATATCCCATGGACGGAGGAACCTGGTAGGCTGCGGTCCATGGGGTCGCTAAAAGTCAGACACAACTAAGCGACTTCACTTTCACTTTTCACCTTCATGCATTGGAGAAGGAATGGCAACCCACTCCAGTACTTTTGCTTGAAAAATCCCAGGGGCGGGGGAGCCTGGTGGGCTGTCTATGGGGTCACACAAAGTCGGACATGACTGAAGTGACTTAGTAGCAGCAGCAGTGGTATATATGTCAGTCCCAACTCTCAGTTCACCCCTAATTCCCCTTCCAATCATGTCCACATGTCCACGTTGTTCTATTGAGGCACTGTATTAGAATCTAGGGACACAAAGTAAACAGAAAGACATGATTGTTACCCACATGGGCCTTACTGACCAGTGTTAAGGACAGACACTGAATAAATAATCACAAAAATAATATGTAATTGTAAATTAATTTTAAATTGTGACAAATTCTAAGAGGAAAATGTAAAAGCAATAATAAAACATTTATGTAGAGAACTTTAATTCAGTTCAGAGAAGGCTTCTATGGGAAGTAACATAAGCTAAGAATAAGAAAGAAAAACCAAAGGAAGAAGTTAATTAATTGGTTAAAAACAAAGGAACCCTGGTGCTGGGAAAGACCAGAGGCAGAAGGAAAAGAGGGCAACAGAAGATGAGGCAGTTGGATGGTATCACTGGTGCAATGGACGTGAACTTGGGTAAACTCCAGGAGATGGTGAAGGACAGGGAGACCTAGCGTGCTACAGTCCATGGGGTTGCAAAGGGTTGGAAATGACTGAGTGACTGAACGACAACATATTTTCAAACTTCCAGAAACTTGAAGAGGAAGGCACTTTCAAACTAATTTTAGGAAACCAGTATTACTCTGATACCAAAACTAGACAAAGACACTAAGAAAATTACAGGGAAATATCCCTGATGCATAGAGATGGAAAAGATCCACAGTAAATTTCTAACAAATTGAATTAAACAACACATTAAAAGAATCATACACCATGAGTAATTGGGATTTATCCTTGTGATACAAGAATAGTTCAAAATACACAAATCAGTAAATATGATATGCCACATAACAAATCATAGGCAACCTGCAGAATATGATGTTGTCACTAGGAGACAAAAAAGACACTAATTCTCCTAATCTGAGCTAACGGCCATGATGACCATGCTCTCGATTTCATAGACTATGAAGAGAATTATCTGGCCTCAAGGTGTTCAAAAATTTTGTAAACTCACTTTGTTACCAGAAGTGGCTTATGATATGCAGGTAGTAAAAGTGCCTGGTCCTGCCGAGATATTTCATAATTTATAGAATATATTTTCCAGCTTAAATTTTCTGTAGGCTGTTTCATCTCTTTGTTAAACAAAAAGGAGAATAGAGCTCTCATACTTTTGGTTCCCTGTATCAATGCCTTAGCAGTGAAGTAAGTCTCTCAGTCATGTCTGATTCTTTGCAACCCCATGGACTGTAGCCCACCAGGCTCCTCTATCCATGGAATTCTCCAAGTAAGAATACTGGAGTGGGTTGCCATTTCCCTCTCCAGGGAATCTTCCTGACCATCACATGCATTGGACCCAGGTCTTCTGCATTGCAGGCAGATTCTTTACTGTCTGAGCCACCAGGAAAGCCCTAACTAGTTTTAATCCACTGTAAATATATATTGTTTATGTTATCTGTTTCTTTTTAAAAATTTATACAATAAAGTATTGAAGCTCTGAGCTACTATGATTCTTCCTCCTGAGCTCATAACAAAAGAGGAAACATTTCTTCTTAGATTAAAAGGAAAATACCAGACAGAAATTCTTTTTTTCCCTTACACGCCTTCCCCCACCCTTTTTTTTTTTTTTTTTTTACTGTTTACTGTTTTAAGTTTACTGTTATATAGATAGAATTATTCCTGTGATGTAAGCATGAATTTGATTTAAAAGGCTTATTTTTAAGTTTCTGGGCCACAAGCAGTAAGAAAAAATAGACATTGTTTACATAAACAACAAACAATAGAAACAGTCATATTGTTGAAAATGTAATAAGAATTTAATAATTTGAATAATAGAAAACTTGAGTAGGGTTGTAATGTGTCAATCTCTCCTCTAGCAAGGTATAAATAGCAACATTATGTGATACTTTCTATCATTATCCCCATTACATATATAGAAAATCTGAGAAGAGATTTTAGTTTTAACTTTTCAAATATTAAATAAATTTATAAATTTAGATTAGCTCAGTGAAAATTACAGTGGGCTTCTCTGGTGACTCAGATGGTAAAGAATCTGCCTGCAATGCAGGAGGCCAGGTTTGATACCTGGGTTGGGGAGATGAAACATCCCTAATAAAATACTAATTGAAAACATAGAATAGAAACTATGAAAATATGAGTATATTCATATATATATGTATATATCTGTATATATAAACACATTGTATACATAAGCATACATATAGATACATGATATAAAATATGTATTATACATACAGACACACACACACACACACATATATGCAAAGAGAGCACACTTTGAGAAAGCTGTTCAGAGCAAGTATAAAAGCAAATGTTAACATGTGTTTCCTATTACCATCTTTTAGAGAATTTGATGCAAAGACTTTTTCCACTTGGTTCCACTGTATATATCTGTTGAAAAAGACTTTAGATAACTATCCACTTTGAAATCCCCTAGGCTGCAAGCCTATGTGCATCTCTTGTCATTTGTTCACTTTCTTCTTAAAGCTCTTTAAATAGCAGTTTCTGCAATTTATTTTCCTAATACAATAGAGAAAAAAATACAGAGAGAATAACAAAAGATAAAGAAACAAGAAAACAGATGTAGCCTAATCTTATGTTAGCTTACATTTGTAACACAGCACTTCTTGGTGTCAAACTCTCTCTCTTTTTTGAATTGCAAGGCCTTTGATAATGTGAACTTTATTTGCAGACTATCACATTAATTATTGATGATTTATAAATAATAAATGAAAACAATAATATTGAAATAAAATATATGAGACTGTCTAGTTCTAAACTGATGAGAAACAAGTTTAAGAATTATTTGACCAAACAGGAATATTAGCAGAAAAAAAAAACTACATAGAAAACTTCAAGTCAAATAATACTGCAAGATTCACTTTTATTTTCATTGAGGCAAAATTGGCATATGGTGAAATAATGGATCCAAACTTTACTATTCCATTAGTCTTATTATGTATAGCCGTCAACTAAAATCCTTATCAAAACAGAGAATTTTTACATCACCTCATAAAATTCACATTTCCCCATCCAATCAATCCCCAGCCCCAATAGGCATTCACTCTCCAAATTCTGTTTGTTAAATATTCATTTTTCCTTTTCTTGAACTTCACTGAAATGAAGCCAAATAGTATGAACTCTTATACTAAACAGTTTTTCAGTTTATTAATATTGTCAGAACACCAGTACATTATTATCATGTTGGCCAAAAAGTTCATTTAGATATTCACATCATGGAAAAACTTAAACAAACTTTTTGGCCAACCCAATATTATAGAATAGTGTTCCATTGAGTAAACATATACCACAATTTGTTCAACCATCTCTTTATGATAGAATTTGGGTTATTTTGAAATGTGTGACTTCTATGTGTAAAGCTGTATAAACATACTTATGCCAGACTTTTAATGGAAATATGCTTTCTCTTCTCTTGGGTAAATATATAAACGGAATTGCAAGCTCATGTGAAGAGTTGACTCATTGGAAAAGACTCTGATGCTGAGAGGGACTGGGGGCAGGAAGAGAAGGGGATGACAGAGGATGAGATGTCTGGATGGCATCACTGACTCAATGGACATGAGTTTGAGTGAACTCTGGGAGCTGGTGATGGACAGGGAGGCCTGGCGTGCTGCAATTCATGGAGTTACAAAGAGTCAGACATGACTGAGCGACTGAAGTGAACTCAACTGAACAAGCTCATGGGATAAGCATATGCACAAGTTTAAGACAGTGTCAAAGAGCATGTTTATTATTGATTTCTAGGAATTCTTTATAAATTTTAGTTACAAGTCTTTTGTCAATATATACTGTAGTTTTATGCCTTTTCATTGCATTAACAGTGACTTGTACACACAGGATTTTCCAGATAATTATGTGTTCTTAATCATTCCATTTTAACTGCTCTACTAACTTTCAACTAAACTTAATTTTTGGTGGTTATTCAAAGGATTAAAATAGCCATCATTATCTTTCACAGTCTTCATATAGTTAATATTTTTCATTACAATTAAACATAAGAACTGTATCATATATTTCCACTTAGCAATCCACAGTTTTATTCTACTGTTGTCATATATCTCATGTCTACAAATGCTTTAAACCCCAAAATACAATCTTATAAACTTGTTTTAAGCTGTCAGTTTTCCTACTAAAAAGTCACAGTATGTCTTTACCTACATATTTCATTAGTGTTATTGTTCCCTTGATTTGAATATGCTCTTTATTTCTGGCTTCTTTCAAGGTTTTTCTCTTTTATCTTTAGTTTTAAGCACCTAGACTCAACATGCTTGTGTGTGTTTTGTGTTTGTCCTTCTTGGGTTTGCTAAGTAAGCTTCTGGCTCTAAGCTGCTTGGCTCATGTTTTTCCCCAAATTGTGAGTGTTTTCAGGTGTTTTTTTTTTTCCTGTATGTATGTATGTATATATGTATATGTATGTGTGTGTGTGTTTTCACTTATTCTCTCCCCTTCTGTTTCCAGGACTCAAATATCATAGATGTTATACCAGTTGGTAGTGTCCTAGACATTATTTAGACCTTTTAAAGCTGAGTATTTTCTTCTGCCACCTCCAATCTAGTGTAAAACCTATTAGTTGAAATTTTCATACAAGACTGCACGTTTTAGTTTTTGAATGTCTGCTTTTTTGTTTTTTCCCCATGCATTCCATTTCTCCGAGATTCCCCATTGGAATTCAGCTTTTTAAGCCTTGAACATAATTTAGCTTATTTAAAGTTCTTGTCTGCCTATCCAATATCTAAGTCATCTCTAAGCATGTTTCATTTTCTCTTTAAATATAGGAATTTCCTTTCCTTCCCATTTCAAATATTTGTGTGACACTGAATGTTTTAGTATGGTGTGCATACTCAGTCATGTCTGACTCTTTGTGAGCCCATGGACTGTAGCCTGCCAGGCTCCTCTGTCCTTGAAATTTTCCAGGTAAGAACAGTGGAGTGGGTTGCCATTACCTACTCAAGGGGATCATCTCTACCCAAGGACTGAACCCACATCTCCTTCCACTTCTGCAGGAGGCAGGAGGATTCTTTACCACTGTGCTCCCTGGGAAGCCCTGAATTTTTTAGAATGAAACCTAACATTTTAAAGATTTTTCAATTATGGCATCTTCTTCTGAAGTGTATTTTTATTCTAGTAGGCATTAAAGTTAATGTTAACTTTCAGTTTTTGATTATATCAGTTATTAGGAATCCCAAGATATTTACCAAGTTCTTCTGAGGAACTCAAATTCCGAATTCTGCTTCCTTTGATAGCAAAAAAATGGAAACTTCTGCCCTTTTTTTTTTTTTTAACATCCTAAATGTTTTTCTACCAGGTTCTTTAGGGTTTCTCTCACTCACATGTAGGTATGTAGTTCAGAGGTCATTCAAGTATTTGAGATGCCTTTATCTGCAGATATTTGGTGCTCCACTTCCGTGGTTTCCTCCTTACATTATTCCTCACTTTTCAATTTCTAGCCACCCAGACAAACTCAAAGTTTATTTTCTGACACTTCAAGCCAAAAAGACTGTTCTTTACTGCTTGAGTTCTAGTTACCCAATTGCTTGCAGACAAGACAATGCTCTCAGGAAGAAAGCTACATAAAAGTAATATAACTCAGTATGGTTTTCTTTAAGGATTGTATTCTTTTCAACTTCTACCTGTTTCTCTCTACTCTCTTTTGCCTTCAAGCAAAATTTTCACTATAGTTTATAATTTTTATTCATGGAAAAATCTTTATGAAACAATCTGTCTTCATTGCCAGAAATGGATCTCCATAGGATTTACTTTTTACTGTTTATTTCAATAACTCAGTATCTCTTCCACTTGTATTTAACTCTGTTCTCAATTGTGGGTTTTTTTTTTTTTTTGTGAGTATGGTTTATTCATTATTCAGATGTTCAGCATAATTGAATTTATCCTTGAAATGGCATGGTATACTGAATTAAGTTCAGTTGCTGATTCCTGAGCTTCCTGGTGGCTCAGACAGTAAAAGAATCTGCCTGCAATGAAAGAGACCTGGGTTCAATTGGGAAGATCCCCTGGAGAAGGGAATGGCTATCCACTCCAGCCTTCTTGCCTAGAGAATTCCAGGGACAGAGGAGCCTGGCAGGCTACAGTCCACGGGGTCACAGAGTTGGACATGACTGAGCAACTTTCACATTCAAGAAAGTGATTATTTAAGAAGGCCTACTTTAGTACATTTTCACTAATTTTCAGAATTATTTCTAGTAACCAAAGTTATGATATTAAGCTGTTTGGAATTAAAATATCTGATGTACCTTTTATGCTGTGTGATGGATTTTTAATAAATTAGGGGTTATACTAGTTTCACATTAAGAATGTCTAATTGAAAGTATTTATATAGCATTAAAAAAAACTATTAGCTAATAATATAATTTATCTGATTTTAGAAGTCAGACTCACAGTTCACTGTTTGTTTAATTAATACTTCTGATAGTTAATTCTCAGGAATATGAAAAATAGACACCTTAGATTATTCTAGAAACAAAACATTCAAGATCACCAGGAGTTGAATTTTTGCACAGAGCAAAGCCTTATTAATAATCTCTAGCTGAATACATGATCCTTAATTGATGACATTAGATATTTTACTTCCTTTGCGATTGAATTAATTATGGATAGGAGAAAATTAATTCACTGAGTTTTATTCTAGTGCATGGTAGCAGAAATGAAAGGAGTAAAACGTCTTTTACTGTTTTCAATCTTCCATGCTCAGCAGAAAACCAGGATTCCCATGCTCTCTATTATTAAGGCAAACATAAACCCTAGAGACTTGGAATTTCCAGACAATTCAAAAGCTATTCAGGTTCGGTTATAACTATTAGGTCAGAACTAAAGCACAGTGTCGGGGGGAGGGCGGGAAGATGGCGGAGGAATAAGACGGGAGACCACTTTCTCCCACACAATTTCATCAAAAGAACAATCCAACGCTGAGTAAATTCCACAAAACAACTTCTGAAGGNACACAGTCAATCATCTATATCAAATAATTTGGTTTATTTCACTTAATTTTCCTGAAATGTAACTTCCCTCATATTATGTGACTTATTTCACAATGCATCTAAAGATTCTGATATGTTTATGCACATGAATGAAAGAATTCAAGATGAATGGCTATTACCCCTTTCTACTTTTCCTCTAACCTGCCCAATTATGAAGAAAATTAATCTATTTTTAGGCTCAGCTATCACAAATCCAGGACCAAGAAAGTCTAGTGTATAGTACAGATTAGTGAAAACCAGGAATAATTTTCTTCCATTTGACCCAGGGTGAATCCATAGGACTGTTCCTAAGGACCTCATTTAATCTTGGAGCTAAAGCTCATTTTCCAAATCTTTCACAGTAAAAGGTCAATCCAAATAACCACCTCTTACTATAATTCACAAATTTTCACTGTAAATACTGGAATATCTTTTTCACTATAAATACTGGAATCCTGCAAAATATACCAGAAATTTGCTCATAATTATATTCCTATGCCTAGTTCCTACTAGTTCTCAGTGAGAGGGAAGTGAAGAAGTGAAACTTGCTCAGTCGTGTCCAACTCTTTGTGATCCCATGGACTTTATAGTCGATGGAATTTTCCAGGCCAGAATACTGGAGTGGGTAGCCATTCCCTTCTCCAGGAAATCTCCCCAATCCAGGGATCAAACCCTGGTCTCTCACATTGCAGGCAAATTCTTTACCAGCTGAGCCACCAGGGAAGCCCAGTTCTCAATCCACCAAGACACTAACTCCTATTTTCAGTGTTATGAGCACACAATTTGCTTCTTAGCAAGAACCAATACTATGTTAAAGATCTTGATGCTTCCAGCACATCCTCACTTCCATCTCTATCCACTGGAGTTTTTTAAGACAACCTGGATTATAAAGCTAGTTCTCTATAAATTAACTTGCAGACTTCTAAGATCCTCTTCTCTTGTAATAAGCCATTCAGCTTAATCCAATTCTCCAGACCATGTATGACATTAGCTTCTCTTCTTCCTTTTGGGAGCTCTTGTGATTGATGCTTTTTTGCATACATTTTATGCTATGAATTGCACTAGGTACTTTATATGTTATCTTAGTTAATTCCCAAATGAATTTATAAGGCTGGTACAATAGTCTACTCGTGTATCAAATAAGGGCATAGAGGTCACAGAAGTTAAATATTATGTCTGAAGTGAAGTGATGTTCAGTTGTGTCTGACTCTTTGTGATCCCATGGACTATAACCTACCAGGCTCCTCTGTCCATGGAATTTTCCAGGCAGAGTACTGGAGTGAGTTGCCATTTCCTTCTCCAGGGGGATCTTCCTGACCCAAGGATTGAACCCAGGTCTCCCACATTGCAGGCAGATGCTTTTACCCTCAGAACCATGAGGGAAGCCCAAGAATATTTTGTCTAATTATACCCAACTATGAAATAGTTGCTAAGATTTGAGCCCAGTCTGTCTCATTCTAAAGCTTATCTTCCCCCTATGTCATGAGACCTCTTATAACTCTTGTACCACACAGTTAATATTAGATCTTGATTCCATATTAGCCAGAAACATGAGGTAAAGAAGTGAGCTTTATGGAAGAGAGACAACACCAGATATTAACAATAGCATACAGAGTTTAGTGAGTCAAACATGATAAAATAAACGTGTCAAGGTTGATAGAAGCATATATATTTTTTATTTAGACATAACTATATTTAAATCCTGATACTTATTAGCTATTTGTCTTTGCTTAAGTTGCTTAATTAAAAATTTTTTTGATATGTTTGTTGTTTTGTTTTTAATTTAGTGAAAACAACATCATCTACTTTACAGAATTTCTGTGAACTAAAAATGCAAGTTTAAATAAGATAGAGCAAGTAGAGAAATTAAGAGATCTGTTGAGATATATATATATATATATATATATAATGCAACCAGAGTCTAAAGAAAATGAAAATGCAGTTTTCTAAGGAGTTTAATTATATAATTTAGTATATGATAAGCTATACATATCCTTTGGATTTCTATCTCTTATCTTACCATTAATGATACTGCCTGAGATGCCCTTTTGTAAAAACACCTATTTTCCTCTTAAGTGAACTAATCTGGAGCAAATCTGTTAGATATGTTCAGTCATTTTTCTTTCTTACTGCTGGTTTTGCTGCTAAATTAACCCACTCAATAGATTGCACATATCCCATTCAGATTATTATTCATAGCTTTCTGAATTTATTCCTTGGCCTCTGCAGCTTTTATTTTCCTTTNGACTGCAGCCATAAAATTAAAAGATGTTTGCTCCTTGGCAGAAAAGTTATGACCAACCTAGACAGAATAATAAAAAGGAAAGATGTTACTTTGCTAACAAAGGCCCGTCTAGTCAAAGCGATGGTTTTTGCAGTGGTTATGTATAGATGTGAGAGTCGGACTATAAAGAAAGCCAAGCACCAAAGAATTGATGCTTTTGAACTGTTGTGTTGAAGAAGACTCTTCAGAGTCCCTGGGACAGCACAGAGATCCAACCAGTCCATTCTAAAGGAAATCAGTCCGGAGTATTTATTGGAAGAACTGATGCTAAAGCTGAAACTCTTATACTGTGGAGTGATGTGAAGATGTGAAGAACTGCCTCCTTGGAAAAGACCCTGATGCTGGGAAAGATTGAAGGCAGGAGAAGGGGATGACAGAGGATGAGATGGTTGGATGGCATCACCGACTCAATGGACATGAGTTTGAGTAAGCTCTGGGAGTTGGTGATAGATAGGGAGGCCTGGTGTGCTGCAGTCCATGTGGTTGCAAAGAGTCGGACACGACTGAGTAACTGAACTGAACCCTTTACCTGCTCCCCCTGCAGCAACAGTTCAAGTCAACATCCTCAGGTGATTTTCCCTCTTCCTCAGGGGTGTGCAAAGTNTAGATAGGGAGACCTGGTGTGCTGCAGTCCATGTGGTTGCAAAGAGTCGGACACGACTGAGTAACTGAACTGAACCCTTTACCTGCTCCCCCTGCAGCAACAGTTCAAGTCAACATCCTCAGGTGATTTTCCCTCTTCCTCAGGGGTGTGCAAAGTCATCCTCAGGACTTCTCTGGTGGTCCAGTCATTCACAATCCACCTTTTAGTGTCAGAGATATGGTTCAAACCCTGGTTGGGGAGCTGAGATGCCACGTGCTGTGGAGCAACTAAGCCCTGGAGCTACAACTCCTGAGCCCGTATGCCACCCTTAAGACCTGATACAGCCAAATAAATAAATAATTAATTAATTTGTCCTCTGCCCATTGCTAGGAATATAGGGATTCTCCAGGCAACTTCCCACAGCCACTTCTATGCTTTGGCTGTGGTGCCATGTTGGGAGCTATACCACAAAACAGCCTGTTTCTCTGAGAGGCTTATTCCCAACTTGCCCAGCAAGGGAAGCCAAGATGCCTCTGACTCTAAGAGACCCAACTGTCTTCATGTTTCAGCCACTCTCCCTCCACCTGAGGACTTTTCCTGCACGAGTCAATTTGGCCCCAGTGGACTTATTTACTCTGCATTCCTCTCCCCTCTCTTCCTTTTCCTCAGAGAGGGGCTTAGAAGTTGAATGAGAATTTCCTTCGGTACGGATCTTGACTCCTCTGCATGATGATCTGCTATGTAGAAAACCTTCCAAATTTTGTTTGTTGATATTTGAGGAGAAGGTTTTGGAAATCCAGGAGTATGTGTGTTGGGGAGGGGCAGTTCTCTTGCTCAAGGAAGCTGGACTTCCAAAACTATTTCTCACTATGAACTTTACAGATCTGATTTAACACGCCATTCCTTTTCTCTAGGTATTATGGGCTCTTCCCTTCAAGCAATGAAAGCCCTTGATTCAACAACTGAGAGAGCCATAGGGAATTAAAAATACATGGTTCCATTATTTTCAAAATATTATAGCTATTACATATATATCTAGTTTAATGTTACTTTATATGTGGATTTCCCTTTTGTGATCCTCAAGTTTCATAAAATTTTTATTTAACTGTTCCAGTGTGATTTCAGTTGTACTTTAGACCGGAGCATTAAATGGGGAACAAGAATATTCTCTACCCCAGCCTGGCATGGTGGTGGCAGTGGAAATAAGAAAAGGAGAAAGCGATTCTAGAGAGAATCGAGGTGGGACGTGAAGTCCACCTGCCCATCCTTACCGGCCTGGAACCTTATTCAAATACTAGCCCTGGAGGTTCTAGGTTTAATTTTGTTAATCAAAGAGGCTACTTGTGTCTAGAAAAATACAGTGTTTGGCAGTGTTTTTGCTACTTTTCTGACTGCCAACATTATTTTTGGTTCAACATGTGTGCTACAGTGACTGGAATGCAAAAGGCACCCTGTGACACGGAAGCCAGAATGTTGTTACAGGAGAGATTTCATATGGAGACTGGGCCACCGTGTAGGCATTCCAAAGAATTTCATCCTGCTGTATTGTTGAAGATGACATTTTATTGTGGTTTGTACCTAGTGTTCCATTAAATCAAACTTTAATAGAGCGTAGAGAAGATGGTGCTGTCTTCTGTTTACAGAAGTGTGTCTCTGATGATGAAAGGAAATTTAGAAACCTCTGTTATAAAGTGTTTCCAAAATATTGGCTTATGTTTTGGCATTGTTTAGTGATACTGTTTCTATACACATATCCTCACTTGCCTTATTCCCAAGTGGATAGGAATTCATGACCTAATAGGATAGGACATGGGCTTTGTTTTCCCTTTTAGATCAATATTTTGACCCAAATATAGATACATATGTTTTCCCTCAATTTACCATACTAGATTTGTGAAAGAACATTTAGATAATCATTTTCTTTGGACAAGGCAATAATTTGCTTTGTAAGCTATGGCTTCCTTGTATTCAGCTGGCTTCTTGCATTTCCTCGATTTATTTTGACACCACTGGTTAACTTAAGGAATCTTAAACTATCCCTCTAATCTAGTGAGAAGATGAGAGAGTGAAACTCATTGCAGTGGGTGGCAGCCAAACAAAACATCTTGTGAAATGCAAAGCATCTCCTAAAGATACAGCAGGCACACCAGTCAATCATCAGACACACCCATTATTTCATGCGGTTGTGTCTTTAATGCTAATAGCTGAAAAGGGGACAAGAAAGGAAGTCAAGGAGAAGGGAGGTCAACAGGACGCAGACCCAGGAATGTCAAAGAGGGAAGCAGGAAAGGAGTGATGAAGAAAGTGATCCAGCAACTATAGATGCTGAGAGAATGTGACTGAGAGAATATTTGGCAATATTCTATATGACCTTTGCAGCGTCCCCATGTTTATGAATTTTATTATTCTTTACTGTCCATCATGAATCTATACCTTTAGATCAATTGGAAACACTATGTTGCTCAACGGAGAAGGCAATAGCACCCCACTCCAGTACTCTTGCCTGGAAAATCCCATAGACGGAGGAGCCTGGTGGGCTGCAGTCCATGGGGTCTCGAAGAGTCGGACACGACTGAGTGACTTCACTTTCACTTTTCACTTCCATGCATTGGAGAAGGAAATGGCAACCCACTCCAGTGTTCTTGCCTGGAGAATCCCAGGGACGGGGGAGCCTGGTGGGCTACTGTCTCTGGGGTCGCACGGAGTCGGACACGACTGAAGCGACTTAGCAGCAGCAGCAGCAGCAGGATTCTTTACCAGTAGCCAGATGGTGCTACTGGTAAAGAACCCGCCTGCCAAAGTAGGAGACAAAAGAGATGCGGGTTCGATCCCTGGGGTCGGAAAGATCCCTTGGAGAAGGAAATGGCAACCTGCTCCAGTATTTGTGCCTGGAGAATCCCAGGGAGGGAAGAGCCTGGCCTTGGGTTGCAAAGAGTTGGACACAACTGAAGCGAGTTAGCACACACGCAAACCAGAATTCAGGAGTGGTAACAGCTAGGTGCACTTATCACAGCTAGATTTGAAGGAACAAGGGGACAAAGGGTTAACCAGATAAGAGTTTAGAGAAAGGAAAGCATGGAGATCAGAGTTGTGAACTTCAGTAAGGAAGGCAGCCAGCCTGTGGTTACATTGCAGGGAGGGAGCAGCCGGAATAAAACTCCTCATTTAACTCTCCCTGCTGGTCCTCCTGGCTCAGCTGTTAGATGAACTTGGACCAGGAATACAGAAGCACCCTCTCAGGACAGTAGTGGTGTTTCAGGTATTGGGATTGGCACTGGAGCAGAGTTGGGCTCTAATAAGCCTCAGAAATTCTGAGTATTTTCCTTTCTTTAGGGCACAGTCAACTGGCAGAATGACTCCATGTTCCTGTGGGAAGGACTGGGGTGAGATTTAGGATAGAGGCCTCTGGCTGGGTTCCATGTTCCTTTAAAGATCCCAGCCATCCCCGCAGTCAAGGGCCTCTGGGTTTGTAAACTGGCTTCATTCTGGATGGATAAGGTATAGATTTTCACTATGGGGATTTAAGTTTCTGATGACTAAATCTAGAATATTTCTGCCAATGTACATATAGAAATGCCTTAATGGGCAAGTTGTCTGCTTTATTTCTGGGGATCACTGATGATTCCATGGTCTCTTCACCAGTTTTGTTCCTTGTGGGTCGAAACAGGCTGACTTCATTTTCCCCAGAGGCTTACTGCTTAATTGCCAGCACCTTATCGCTAACAGTTAATTGCCAACACCTGGTCTCTCCCCCTCTGGGATCACATTTTTCCACTGAGATCAGGAAGCTAAATTTTAATGCAGCATCCTCACCGTTATCTCCAGCTTGCAGAGGACATCTAACACAGAGCTTTTCAACCTTCTGGTGCCTTTCTCATCAATGCCTTGGTAGAGGAAGTATTTTCTGCACCATCCTATGAGGCATGGTTAGGGCGGTGAGCAAGTTGCCATATAATGGGTTCATTCCTGCCTCCTATTTCCCAGTAGGACTCCTTCCTCCCTTACAACTTCTGAGCATTCCCACATTTTGACCTCAGTGATATAGATCAGGGGTCAGCAAAGTTTTTCAGTAAACTGTTGGAGAGCACATATCTTACACCCTTGGTGGCTCAGTGGTGAAGAATCCACCTGCAATGCAGGAGGCACAGGAGACACAACATGGGTTCGATCCCTGGGTTGGGAAGATTCCCCTGGAGGAGGAAATGGCAACCCACTCCAATATTCTTGCCTGGAGAATTCCAGGGACAGAGGAGCCTGGCCGGCTACCATCCATGGGGTTGCAAAGAGTTGGGCTTGACTGAATGTGCATGCACTCACTCATGAGGACCATGTAGTCTCCATCGCAACTACTCAGCTCTGCCATGATAGCTCAAAAGCAACTACAGACAACAGAAAATGCATGAGTTTTACTATGTTCCTGTAAAGTTTTATTTACGTAAACAGATGGAGGACTGGATTTGGCTGACAGGCCCTAGTATGATGGCCCCTGATGTAGATAGCTTTAGGTCCAGCTATAGTCACTTTCACTTTTCATTTTCACGCATTGGAGAAGGAAATGGCAACCCACTCCAGTATTCTCGCCTGGAGAATCCCAGGGATGGGGGAGCCTGGTGGGCTGCCGTCTATGGGGTTGCACAGAGTTGGACACGACTGAAGCTACTTAGCAGCAGCAGCAGCAGCAGCACAGTTAGTAAGGGCTTCCCTGGTAGCTCAGTTGGTAAAGAATCTGCCTTCAATGTAGGAGACCCCAGTTCTATTCCTGTGTTGGAAAGATCCGCTGGAGAAGAGATAGGCTACCCACTCCAATATTCTTGGGCTTCCCCTGTGGCAGCTGTGAATCTGCCTGCAATGAGGGAGACCTGGGTTTGATCCCTGAGTTGGGAAGATCCCCTGGAGAAGGGAAAGGCTACCTACTCCAGTATTCTGGCCTAAAGAATTCCATGGNACAAAGGGTTAACCAGATAAGAGTTTAGAGAAAGGAAAGCATGGAGATCAGAGTTGTGAACTTCAGTAAGGAAGGCAGCCAGCCTGTGGTTACATTGCAGGGAGGGAGCAGCCGGAATAAAACTCCTCATTTAACTCTCCCTGCTGGTCCTCCTGGCTCAGCTGTTAGATGAACTTGGACCAGGAATACAGAAGCACCCTCTCAGGACAGTAGTGGTGTTTCAGGTATTGGGATTGGCACTGGAGCAGAGTTGGGCTCTAATAAGCCTCAGAAATTCTGAGTATTTTCCTTTCTTTAGGGCACAGTCAACTGGCAGAATGACTCCATGTTCCTGTGGGAAGGACTGGGGTGAGATTTAGGATAGAGGCCTCTGGCTGGGTTCCATGTTCCTTTAAAGATCCCAGCCATCCCCGCAGTCAAGGGCCTCTGGGTTTGTAAACTGGCTTCATTCTGGATGGATAAGGTATAAATTTTCACTATGGGGATTTAAGTTTCTGATGACTAAATCTAGAATATTTCTGCCAATGTACATATAGAAATGCCTTAATGGGCAAGTTGTCTGCTTTATTTCTGGGGATCACTGATGATTCTATGGTCTCTTCACCAGTTTTGTTCCTTGTGGGTCGAAACAGGCTGACTTCATTTTCCCCAGAGGCTTACTGCTTAATTGCCAGCACCTTATCGCTAACAGTTAATTGCCAACACCTGGTCTCTCCCCCTCTGGGATCACATTTTTCCACTGAGATCAGGAAGCTAAATTTTAATGCAGCATCCTCACCGTTATCTCCAGCTTGCAGAGGACATCTAACACAGAGCTTTTCAACCTTCTGGTGCCTTTCTCATCAATGCCTTGGTAGAGGAAGTATTTTCTGCACCATCCTATGAGGCATGGTTAGGGCGGTGAGCAAGTTGCCATATAATGGGTTCATTCCTGCCTCCTATTTCCCAGTAGGACTCCTTCCTCCCTTACAACTTCTGAGCATTCCCACATTTTGACCTCAGTGATATAGATCAGGGGTCAGCAAAGTTTTTCAGTAAACTGTTGGAGAGCAAATATCTTACACCCTTGGTGGCTCAGTGGTGAAGAATCCACCTGCAATGCAGGAGGCACAGGAGACACAACATGGGTTCGATCCCTGGGTTGGGAAGATTCCCCTGGAGGAGGAAATGGCAACCCACTCCAATATTCTTGCCTGGAGAATTCCAGGGACAGAGGAGCCTGGCCGGCTACCATCCATGGGGTTGCAAAGAGTTGGGCTTGACTGAATGTGCATGCACTCACTCATGAGGACCATGTAGTCTCCATCGCAACTACTCAGCTCTGCCATGATAGCTCAAAAGCAACTACAGACAACAGAAAATGCATGAGTTTTACTATGTTCCTGTAAAGTTTTATTTACGTAAACAGATGGAGGACTGGATTTGGCTGACAGGCCCTAGTATGATGGCCCCTGATGTAGATAGCTTTAGGTCCAGCTATAGTCACTTTCACTTTTCATTTTCACGCATTGGAGAAGGAAATGGCAACCCACTCCAGTATTCTCGCCTGGAGAATCCCAGGGACGGGGGAGCCTGGTGGGCTGCCGTCTATGGGGTTGCACAGAGTTGGACACGACTGAAGCTACTTAGCAGCAGCAGCAGCAGCAGCACAGTTAGTAAGGGCTTCCCTGGTAGCTCAGTTGGTAAAGAATCTGCCTTCAATGTAGGAGACCCCAGTTCTATTCCTGTGTTGGAAAGATCCGCTGGAGAAGAGATAGGCTACCCACTCCAATATTCTTGGGCTTCCCCTGTGGCAGCTGTGAATCTGCCTGCAATGAGGGAGACCTGGGTTTGATCCCTGAGTTGGGAAGATCCCCTGGAGAAGGGAAAGGCTACCTACTCCAGTATTCTGGCCTAAAGAATTCCATGGACTGTATAGTCCGTGGGGTCGCAAAGAGTTGGACACGACTTAGTGACTCTCACTGTCACATTCACAGTTCGTAACTTAGCAAATTATCAACACCACTGTGGACAATCTAATGTGATGTTTGCGAGTCCTGTGTGAACAGATGCTAGTTAGTGAATTCAGCTGGATCAAGGTTTATGTTTCATTCTGCTAGATCTAATGTTCTCAGAATCTGCTTCCATATATGCTCCTCAGCTATACTAGCACTTGGTGTATCTCTTTTGTTGGATAGATTACCTCCTTTGGAGCTGACTTTGTATTCCTCTGTCTGTACTATGTAGGGCCTTTAACTCTTGTTAGTATCCAGAGTCAATGAGGAGTGGCTGTGGTATATTCTAAGAATAGATTTGTGGACTGATTTTTCCCAGTTAGTTATTGAAAGGCTTTTACTAAGGATTAAGTGAATCCCTTGGAGGGAGGGAGTATTCTTAAAGGAGAGAGTTCCTTGAACTCTACAAGGGATGCTCAGAAGGTTGTGGGCTCAAAATCTTCAGCCTCATCTGTATCTGCTCCTATGTCTTATCCCATAGCTCAAGGTCCTGTCTTCCCTATTCATTCGGGACTTATATTTGGAAGTGTTGAGCATTTGATTGCTGATATAGTTCCTTAAGATCAAGTTTACAATTGAGTAATTTGATAAGCATTTATAAATGGATTACTTGAGGATTGGGCAGGGTTTGAGGAAAGCATTTCAGTTCAGTTCAGTCGCTCAGTCGTGTTCGACTCTTTGCAACCCCATGAATCGCAGCACAGCAGGCCTCNACACGACTGAGTGACTGAACTGAACTGAATCAGTGGAAAGTAACAAAGGAGGAGAAGGTCTTGAACGATTGAGCAGGATGTGAAACTATGAAATTGTCATCCACAGAATGGAAGAGTTAATGGGCTAAGGTCTATTTGAAGCTGGTGGTCTTAATGTTAAGAATAGATAGAATGACTGAGCATATATGTGTTTTCTCTAGTTATGTTCATCGGGGATGGTAGAGGTTTAAAATAGGCAAAATTACTTTTCCACAGTTGGGATTTTGCCAGGAAAGTTATAAAAATGGAGAGACTGCCGAGTTTGAGTATAATAATTTAGGGTGCAAAAGGAGCAAAACTAAAGACTTGAGGGGAATAAAGAGGGAATAAATTACTTGTCCTGATAGAGTCAAACAATCCTTGGAATCAGACTGTGAGAGGAAGTCACCTGGTAAAATAGTGGATGTGAATCTATGTGCTAGAATTCAAGATTATGGAAGAGTGTGATTATTGTTAATGATGTATTGAGGAATCCAGGCTCCCCAGGTGGTGTTAATGGTAAAGAACTTGCCTGCCAGTTCAGGAGACATAGAGACATGGGTTCTATCCCTGGCAACAAAAGATTCCCTGGAGGAAGACATGACAACCCACTCCAGTATTCTTGCCTGGAGAATCGCATGGATGGAGGAGCCTGGCAGGTTACAGTCCATAGGGTTGCAAAGAGTCAGACACAACTGAAGCGACTGAGCATGTACACACATACATAGATAGGATATAGTCTGATAAGAGATTCAAAGTGAAGCGACCTCATATCCCACTCTAGTAGACAGGTTCGTAAAAGAAAATTAGCCAATTAACCATATGGGAATTAGAAAACTTTCTTTTTATAATAACTGGAATAAATGGGAAATAAACTGCAACAGCTGAGGTAAAAAAGATAAAATCTGGTGTTCCATACATAAAAGTAAATATGAAAAGATAAAAATATATGTTTAAAATATACTTGATGCAACTAGGTGATAGAGTGGGTATGGGGTTGAATAAAAGATGATGAATAATCTATTCAATTTGGGACATCCTGAGTTGGAAATGCCTATGGCACATCAGTATGGTAACCAGTATACAGCCTGAAACATGTATCTGGAGCTAAAATGGATACTAAAACATTGGGAATCAGTGGTGATAACAAACCATAGAAACTCATGGAAAATCCTTAAGTGAACCATGGGCTTTGAGACTTTAGAAAAGAAAAACAATCCAACAGAAACTTTGTTTGAATAATTCATATTATTAAGATAGTATTATTAGCAGCAGTGGTGGTAGAGATATACAAGTAACAACAACAAAAAAAAACTAATTATAAGGAAGAGCTAAATCAGGAGCTATTGTCCCACAAGTTTACTAAAATACATGTCTTGTATTCTATGCAATTCAGTACATTTTAATGTCAAGCACATTGCTTGACTTCAAATAGGAGAGCAAAAGAAGTGTTGAGTGAAGAAAACCTGAATATTCTCCTGAAAGAATTAACCAAAGATGTGAATAACTGAAACAGCTTGAGTAAAGTTCAGTAATCTTTTACCTCACCCTTGGCCCCAAAGTTTTGCCATTTTATGCTTAAAGTAGTTTAATGATTTGTATATAAGTCAGATCTTTCCTATATTCTTAAAGCTAATCACAGAGTGATCAGAATTAGGAGAATTGTCAAGGGAGCTGGACAAGAAGATCAGCATAAAGACAATAAAAATGTCAAACCCACCATTTTATGGTTGTAACCATGGTAACTAAGTCTACGTATCTAGTATGTTCCAGGATCTGTCCTTCCTCATGCTACAATTCCATACTTTTGTAAATCCCAATAGTGAATATGGATTAGGTTCAAGCTGAACTATCAATGCATGGGTTTCTCAGATGGGGAAATGAAATTTAGGTAAGTCATTAGTTGTAAAGAGCTAGGTAAGTAATAAATTATTGTGCCTTGATTTTTTTACTATACTCTTTAGAGTGAAAGCCCAAGTTTTATCTGTAGAATATATCATTTAGAACTAAATTATATTCATAAAATATACCCAATTTTTAGTGATTTACACTTTTCCTGATTTCTTCTCTAACCATACACCTGGCAACCCACTCCAGTGTTCTTGCCTGGAGAATCCCAGGGACAGTGGAGCCTGGTGGGCTGTTGTCTATTGGGTCGCATAGAGTCGGACACAACTGAAGCGACTTATCAGCAGCAGCAGCAGCACCTTTAAAATGAAATAATGCCAGATACCTAGCATTTAGTCTCAAAGGGCATAAGCCATATGCAAATTTTATAAGCTCCATGATAGAAAATCATTTTAGAAAAAAAAATGCTAAATTTATGCAATGAAATTTGTCATACAAAATATGCCCACAATAGAGTGTAATAAGCTAACATCAATAATTTGGAAAATATAGACTTTGAGTTAGTGGTTCATGTTTCCATAGTTTATATAATGTTGCCACAATTCAGAACCACATGTGAAATAAATTTTATTTAAAATATACTATGAATTTGCATACTGGCAAATGTGTGGGTACATGGCTGTATATTGTGATAACTTTTGTTATTTTTCATAACATACAGTATTTATCAGATTTTAAATAATTTTTAAGAAACTTAAAAGTGTAATTAACTGGGACACATTTTAAACTGCTTTTGACTTAGAGATATTTGACAAACTAAAAACAGAAAATTGTCACTCACTATAACAATATTAAAATAACCATGTACTATATATTTTGGGTTGTTTTTTGTTTTGTTTTGTTTTTCCACTAAAATATTTTAACAGCAGTGACATCAAACATGCTTATATTTCAGACAACTATCAGAGAAGGCAATGGCACCCCATTCCAGTACTCTTGCCTGGAAAATCCCATAGACAGAGGAGCCTCGTAGGCTGCAGTCCATGGGGTCGCGAAGAGTTGGACACGACTGAGCAACTTCACTTTCACTTTTCACTTTCATGGATTGGAGAAGGAAATGGCAACTCACTCCAGTGTTCTTGCTTGGAGAATCCCAGGGACGGCAGAGCCTGGTGGGCTGCTGTCTATGGGCTCGCACAGAGTCAGACATGACTGAAGTGACTTAGCAGCAGCAGCAGCATCTTTAAAATGAAATAATATTTTATACCTCTTGAAATCTTCACTCTTAATGATAGCTGATAAATAATATGCTTTACATTTATATATACTTGAAAGGTATATTTTCATTAGAGAAAGTTGTATTTAAATTTATTTATATATTATATATATTTTATTTGTAATTTATAAAATGAAATTTGATATTCATTTGGTACTTGTTTTATAATTATTCTTAAATTTCATTGGGGAAATCTCTAAACATTTCCACACAACAAAATTCTGCTATAAAAAGTGCTACTTTGGTTCTGATAAATTATTTTTCAGGTTTCTAAAACCTGGAGAAAAATATCCAAGTAGATTACCCAAAGTTAGGAGATTAAGTATCACCTGCCTACATTTAATATCTAAGGGAATAATAAGTTCTACTTTTTTTTTACTCGCTTTTTTTTAGTCACTTTTTTTTTACTCGCCAATCCAGATAGTCTAATCTATCAAAAAGGTATTTAAGGCTAATGGATAACAACTAGATAGGCTATGAGATCGAATAGGGAAAAAAAGAGATCTGAAAGGGGCTTAAATTTGATAGATACTGGAATAAAAACTTCTTTAAAATCTGAAATGTGCAGAGACTTGATGGTTAAATGGAGCAGATTTTATAAATGAGTATAGAGATAAGATTGAACACAGTGGGGGAACATTGTATTTTTCTTTTTATTGTGGTCCTTATTAAAAAGAAAATATCAAAGGTTGTTACCTGGTAAAATATATCAAACCCATGTGCCTCTAAGTTTTTTAACTTGATAAGGAGGAAGGAAAAAGAATATGTCAGTGATGAAATGAATCTTGAACTTTGGCAATGAAAGTAAATGTGATGCTTTGAATGAACAGACATCTTGTTTGACTAGAAATAATCATGGTTACAATTTCTTGTCAAACATGTTAGTTTTTTGCTGTCAGAGAATGCTATTCCATTTCTGATATTTCGACATCAGTCTTTTGCTATTACAAAACCAATGCCGTTGGCTGTCAGGACTTCACAGTTTCAATTGGCAGACTTAGACAGAAATGTTTCTCATTCAGAGGCTGCTCCTGTGGAAGACAGCAGCAGCCCCAGGAAATTTGAGTACATTAGCTTCAAAGGACCTGTCTGCCACCCTTCTGACAGTCTGCTCTGCAAAGTACCTTCCAATCTCCTGCTCCCTGGGCAGTTTTCTCTGCATGTGAAATATGTATTCTTGGCATTACATACAAACTTCAGCAATTTTTATGTTTTAATGTTATTTACACAAATACAAGAACAAGCCATAGATTTTTTCATTCAATTGGCATTAGTCATTTCCAGTATATGGCATAAAAGCCATGGGGAAATACGAAAGAAAATGTGTCCTAGATAAAACTAATATCAGTGAGATAGATCAAAATAGGGTGAATGAGAATTTTGCAACAATGGCCTGTAACTTTAAAATAATGTTCTCTTTAAAGAAAATGTTAAATAGTGATTTCAGTCATTATTTAATATAGAGGAGCTGTCAGAGAAAGTCATGGTACTTAAGTTATTTGGGGGAAAAAAAAGCAATAATTATCATTTTTTTTCCCTAAAAAGTACAAATAATTTCCAAGGATCACACCTGCATTTTCCCTTCCTATTTTGTCATTTTACCTCCTCAGCCCCTCCCTTCTTCTCCCAAAAGAAGACCAGTGAAGCTGCTAGAGGTCAAGGGTGTGCGTGTGTATTTTCTTTTCCCAATAGACTATGTCTCTCAGTATTTATATGCTTCTAAAATTTTATTAAGGGCTTTATAATCTAGTCATTGAATATTTTATTATTCCATAAAATCTACAAACATCTCTACTCAAAAAATCCGACCTTTTCTCTAAGCATGGGAAAATAGCCTGTAATATTAAAAAATGTCAGTGACCACAGCTGGAATTAATTGCTTTGATGGAGACAGAGTCTATAGAAACTCGTCCTTTAATTCTCATTTTTATCATGCTGTGTTGGTAACTTTTAGGATTTATCTGTTCTTTTTTATTATTTTTGCTGTTATATTTTGTTTTTCTTGGCCACCACTCTTTCAGAAGGATTCCAGCTGATGAATAAGTAGTATACCTCACTATCTCACTCAATGTCTTTGGAAGAAACAAATTTGAAGTTTTTTCCCCCTCTTATTTAGATAAAATTTAAATTGCTTTTGAAGGCATAACCATAAAAAGCAATTCATGGAAGAATGATAATCCAAATCCCCAACAGTAAAAAAATAAAAAAGAAAGAAAGATTATTTTGTTATTTTACATCTTACATACTTTGGTTCAAAGAGAAGAAAAAATAGTCTTTTTAAATTAAAACACAATTTTAATAGCATAGGTATAATACAATCTATGGTTTTATAGCCCAAAGTAAATGAAAACCTAATAACTTTTAATTTGATCAATGGAAATAGCTATATTGAATAATTGTTATTTAATACCAATTTATTTCTCACAAGGGCTCAAGAAAATATAAACTGCAAACATGTGGTCTACCTCCAAGGGGTTTCTTTCACGTTAACAGATTAAGTACCTTGTTCTCACACATATTTGTAGTTATCCTCACTAAAACACAGTTACTGATTACACTAGGCTTTTCTCATAGGAATTTTCTTTTCAAATTTATAATTACTTTTAGTGCTGTTCTCTGGCAAAGTTTTCCATATCTTAGGTAAGCAGCAGAATCTAAAGTGAAAGCAAAACTGTGCTGTCATTAGCTTATTGCCCACTATGAAGTTTTCATATCTTTCTCCATTATATAACATGGATCCAGGTAACTTATTTAGAAAGCATTTATTGAGCGTTCAGTTTCTTCTAGGAATTAAGAAGTCTGTCCATTTGGTAAGGAACACAAAACCTGTGAATGCAGGAGGACATGAAATGTCTAGTTTTAATAAGGGTTATGTCAAACTACTGTTAGGAATTAATGGGAATACAGAAAGAATCCAATTCAGTACGAAGGGGTTTGCAAAGATTTACACAAAGTGCTACCTTAAAGGAAATATATCATTGGATTTAAAAAGCCATTTCTTTGTATGAGTGCAATTCTTTTAAAATGTAATTCCTCTTTTTCTGATGTTGTATGTGAGCATATGTAGACAGAAAATATTACTGGACAAGAGATCAAGGAAAATTATTTTTCTTTTTGGACCATAAACTACATATTATATGAATAGTATTTTAAGAAAAATGACTTTTTACTGAGGCTTTGGCACACCCTTTCTACTCCTAGATAAACAATCAAGGAATCAGTTACCTATCCAGTTAACAGGACAGTGGGATTTAATGCAGCAAATATTCAGGGAGTTTGATACAGATAGCCATTTCACTTGTGTCCCTGAATTTACTATAAATACTTATACCAATCATCAATAAAGAAAACATGAATAAATTAGAGGTGCTTCATTCTTCTAATTATCTGAATGTTCTATGCTTGAATATAAAGAAGTTCCAATCCCCCCCAAATTTAAATATCTTTCAGTCTGAAAATAATAGGTATGTTGTTAAGCTTGCCATTTTTTGGTTATCATCAATGTTCATTGCCTTAGATTTACATAATTCTAACTCATTTGTTTTAGAAATCAACATTGCCTTACAATGAAATCTTTGAGTAGGACTGAATAAAAGCTGAAAATAAAGCACTATTCTATACAATATTATCACAGAATATGATCTAGTTTCATTCCTAATATTATGATCCAATCTTTTTCTTCCCTAAGTATGATTCTCCAATTAGCAAAGTGGCCCATTCTCTAATATTTAATGCCTCTCTAAGTTGTTTCTTATTATAAATTATATTGCTTAAACCTGACATTTTCCTGATGGTTTTTCCTACATTTTATATTATTAAAAATTATGCATTCCTCAACAATGGCATATCCCACTTGAGTCATATAAATGTAAATAAAAATGCAAAGAGGTAAAGTCAATAATATTACCAAAAAATTGGTGTTTAGGGTGTAATGTGGAGAGTCATACTGCACAGATGTTTGGCATAAATGAGATCTGCACCTCAACTGAGTAAGAGTATTATCTGTTTTATTGTTCTGCCTATGTACAGCAGGCAAGGATAGAAAGACTGTGACCTTGAATGCATCACAGAAGAACAGGCTATTTCAGAATTAAAACACACACACACACACACACACATACACACACACACAACACTGATCAAATGCAAATATGTTCAAACAGTAAGAAAACAAGGTAATTTAAAAGTTAAAAAATTAAACTAACATACAAATACGCAGTGTTTAGATCTAGGGTCACAGATGTTAATGCATAAATTTGGTCAAGATAAAAGAAGTAAAAGACAAGATATTTTATTTTTTCAGTGAGACTGAGGATTCTTGAGAAACCTATATGTAGGTCAGGAAGCAACAGTTAGAAATGGACATGGAACAGACTGGTTCCAAATAGGAAAAGGAGCACATCAAGGCTGTATATTGTCACCCTGCTTATTGAACTTATATGCAGAGTACATCATGAAAAATGCTGGAAGAAGCACAAGCTGGACTCAAGAATGCCAGGAGAAATATCAATAATCTCAGATATGCAGATGCCACCACCCTTATGGCACAAAATGAAGAGGAACTAAAAAGCCTCTTGATGAAAGTGAAAGAGGAGAGTGA
>SJYV01046413.1:9784-25843 GCA_006410875.1 Neotragus pygmaeus | reverse complement strand
CAGCTCCGCCGCCCCGCTCTCGCCCACCCTCAGAGAAAGCCCGGGTCCTCCCGAGCTAGAAAGAACTCCTCCTGCTCCCCACCCTGGCCACTTTGTCCTACTAAACCCCGCAACAGACAGGTGCGGTTGCGCCACAGGTTCCCGACACCGTTACGGAAGAAGGCTCTTTTTGACATCCTTCCTGTATCTCTTTCCAGCTTCACTTTCCGCCTCACTCCGGCCCCTCCACTATCCTTCCTTTGTTCTAGGAACGTCGGCATCCTGGCTTTTGGCCCTCCCTAGGAATTGTGAGTTCCCCACCCGACCAGGGCCTTCCCAGTCTTGAAGACAGAAATCGTATGGCTCAATTTGTCCCCCCATGAAGGGACTAGCACCCTTGAGAGGGCTATCTCCTCGAACCGTTATTGGCTAACTCCTTGGGGGAGATGGGGGTGGTTCATAAAGAGAGGCTGTAAACCTCTCAGGAGTACTGGTTCCCTCCCGGGGGTTCTTAGTGATCCAAAGGAATTCTAAGGACAGAATTTCAGACAGAATGACATAGTGAAAAATTTAGGCAGCTGGATGGGCTTTTCCAGCACCCCACAAATAACACTGTACTGCAGGGGTCCCCAGACTCTGGGACTTAATGCCTGATGATCTGAGGTGGAGCCAATGTAATAATACTGGAAATAAAGTGTACAGTGAAGGTAATGCACGCGAGTCATCCCGTCTACCCCTGCCCACCCCCCCCACCTCCATGCGTGGAAACGTTGTCTTCCAGGAAACTGGTCCTCGGCGCTAAAAAGGTTGAGGACCGCTGCCCTGGACTCATCAATCCTGATTATTTGTGATGACAGCCTTGTCCACTGAGCCAACATGTCCCTGTTTCCTTTTCCAGCAGTCTTTGTCTTTAGTTCCATTCCAGGAACATCAAAAGAATTATAGAAGTCTTAAATTGTCACTTTTCTGTACCTTGGAGAGTTATTTTTCCAAATCAGGAGAGAGGATATTCTTGAAGAATCTGATACTCAAGAGGCTAAATTACTTTGTCACACAGTTTATAAGAAATGGAGTCAGATTTTAAGTCTGGGTTTTTGGCTGATCCTAAAACTTGCCCATATATAAAAATTATGCAGTCTGCCTCTTTGATAGTCAGTTGTCTTTGTCTGGAAGGGAAGGTGGGCAGGATCCTTTCCTCTTCACCCTGAAATCCTGGTGGGAAAATAGAGGACCATGAGGACAAAGTTAGAAGTTTGGTGACATTTTGGTAGCAAATCTGTGGAAGTTCTTTGGGAATAAACATCATCTTTGGACTTAATGTGAGTTGTTTTTTGTGCTCACAGAACAGCATTCACTCTTTAAGTTCTTTTTCTTGATTCTGTACTTCACTACTTTTTAGACAGAAGTCTTTTTAAGAATCTAATGAAAACTGTGCACCTTTTCCTCTGAAAATCATACATAGAAACAGAATTTTGCCTGGGCTCTGTTTTTTTTTTTTTTTTAAATGTAAGACTTAGAGATGTGACACTGATAGGAAAGCCAATACGAGAATTTATTAAATAGAATTTATCGAGTGCTTGCCATATGCCAAACACAGCCCAAATACTATAAAAGCATTATCCAGTGCAATCCTCTAACAGCTCCACAAGGAGAATGTCATTCTCTTTCCCTTTACAGCCAGGAAAACTGAAGCTCAGAGTGGAAAAATCACCCATACCTGTGAACTAGGTTCAGTCTTGAACTGACTTTGCAAATCATTTCCCCCATCCTAGAACTGTTTCCAGAAAGTGAAGGTGTTAGTCACAGTTCATGTGATACTCTTTGCAACCCTAATGGGCTGTAGCCTACTAGGCTTCTCTGTCCATGTAACTCTCCAGGCAAGAATACTGGAGTAGTCATTCTCTAACTCCAGGAGATCTTCCCAACCCCGGGATTGAGCTTCCAGAACCAGAGGTTGAACCCAGGTTTCCTGCTTTTCCGGCAGATTCTTTACTGTCTGAGCCATCAGGGAAGCCCTAGGGCTCTCTAAAATGCATACCCAAAAGGAGCAACTTGTCAAGCATCAGTAGAAGCTGAGAGACAGCAAAGGAATCTAGCTTCAGTCAAGAACTCCTGGATAAGACAACTCCAGAGGGCTGCTTCTGAGAGAAGCAGTGGAATATAAAAGCCCAAACTGTCCCATTATGATTTTGCTGATAATTAGTCTTAGGAACGTAACCCTCAGGCAAGACTAGTTTTTCTTTAAAGACAGTGCATTTACTCTGTAATGAAATAATGCAGGTGGGTTACAAAGACATGCGTGATTATAATTAAGAGTCATGTCAACAGAATAAATCCCTTTGGGAGAATGCCTGAAAATAAGCAGAATCAGGGGACTGCTTTGTTTATTTCAGTTGTTACAGTCGATCAGATGGGGAATACTTTGTAACTTATTTAATAATTAATCTGAGTTAAATCCATCAGTGGTCATAGATTAACTCAAGTGATGACAGGTCTGCAGAAGTTGGCATTTATGTCATTTTTTATAATTAAATAGGTTATTGGTCCCACCTCATGGTATAACTTGCACACTGTAAAAGACAAAGTCATTGATCACCTGGTCAACTTTGAAGAACAAAATTTTTTAATGTTGATAAATATGATGAAGATTGGATTCAAAGTCTGTTTTGTAAGAAGATGTCAGAAAACACTTTCCTGAAAACTATTGTAACCAGAAAAAGTGAGCCCCTCTTCTGTTTCTGCCTGACAATCTGTGCCGGCCTCTATCATAATGTTTATTACACAGTACTATAAATATAAATTATAATCACCTTTGTTAGACTAGAAGAGCTTCTGAAAGCAGAGGATTGTGTCCTTGATCACGGTAGTAAGTTCAGAATCCAGTGCCTAGTAGGTCTGCAAAAATATTTGTTGAAAGAAAAAGGAAGGAGTGAAATAAGGTTTACATTAATGGAAACATTTTTCTGTTTACAGTTTGTTTTATTAAGTTTGTTACCATTCAAATGATTGATTTTAGGGTGTGGACTTGTTCCTCATACATGTCCTCATTGCAGATAGACTATCTGGGTTTATGTTATCGATAAAGGGCTTGTAATTGTCAAAGTAATATATTGTACTTAATAAGGAATCTCCTTTGTTTATGAAAGTGTGGAAAGAGCAGTTAGAGGTCACAGTAGAAAGAAGGCGGTGTGTGTCAGATCTCTGGTAACACACGTCATTCTTCCATTCTTTTTTGGACCTTTGTCTCTACTCTGAGACTTGTAAAGACACCTGAGCCCCAAACATTTGCCCTGACATTTCAGTAGATTAGCCTTGAAGTTACTGGCAGTAACAGGTCTGTCCTAAAATATAAGACAATGAAAATTAGATACCAGCCTTGCCTAGTTGTAAATATGCATGGATGGTAAGACTGTATATATAGCAAAATGAGGGTGGAATCTAAAATTCAGAGATCTGAATTGAGACCTCAGTAGCATCACTTACCACCTGGGTCACCTGGGGAAGTCTCTCAATCTCCAGAGTCAATTCCTCATCTAGATACTGACCATCATTTACCATACTATCTAGCTTCCAAAGTTTTGAGCATCAAATGAGAACATTTCTGTGAATGTGCTTTTGAAACTTTAAAATGTAAATTATTAAGATATTATTTATTGGGGACAACACAATAAAAACATTAACAACAGCTTAGTAATTATACAGGAAATTAAAAGTTATGGACAAAAAGTGTGAAAGTCCGAGAAAGTTTAGGACTCAGACTTACCTCCCCACATGTGGTCTGTTTCTCCTCCAGGGACAGAATCCCCAAGCAGGTTGTTAGTCTTGATGTTGCTCTGTGGTGTGCAGGTCCCAGAAGGTAATTCACTTAGTATAAAGTTTATTCCTCTGTACTGTCAATAATTACCTTACAGTTCTGATCATAATAATGGCTACTATGTACTGAATACTTCCAAAGTGTCAGGCACTCTACATATTTTTGCATATGAGATAATAACTATTCTCTTCCCTCATTTAGTGAAGTGAAGTCGCTCAGTCGTATCCCACTCTTTGCAACCCCACGGACTGTAACCCACCAGGCTCCTCCATCCATGGAATTTTCCAGGCAAGAGTACTGGAGTGGGTTGCCATTTCCTTCTCCAGGGGATCTTCCTTACTCAGGGACTGAACCCAGGTCTCCCGCGTTGCGGGCAGACACTTTACTGTCTTGAGTCACCAGACTCATTTAAAACTTTTCACTTTCCTGAGTGTCAGGCACTCTACATATATTCTCATATGAGATATAACCATTCTCTTCCCTCATTTCACTTCCCTGGTGACTCAGACTTTGGTGGTAAAGCATCTGCCTACAGTGCGGGTTCAACCCCAGGGTCGGGAAGATCCCCTGGAGAAGGCAGTGGCACCCCACTCCAGTATTCTTGCCTGGAAAATCCCATGGACGGAGGAGCCTGGTAGGCTGCAGTCCATGGGGTCACAAAGAGTCAGACATGACTGAGCGACTTCACTTTCCCTCACTTTACTAATAAGAAAATTTAGCAGTAGAATGGAACTCTTAACAGCAAAACCCCAAGCTTTTAGCCACTGCTTAGCTACTCAACCTCAGTTGAAGAATTGGGAACCTTAAGAGCTAGTTCCCTTACGTTTCTGTTTTCCATTTTTTAATTAAAATGATGTTGCCCTCCAAAGACTTTTATGAGAAAAACTCAATTATAGGTACTTTAAAGGGCTTCCCTTGTGGCTCAGCTGGTAAAGAATCCGCCTGCAATGCGGGAGACCTGGATTCGATCCCTGGGTTGATACGATCCGCTGGGGAAGGTAAAGGCTACCCACTCCAGTATTGTAGCCTAGAGACTTCCATGGGCTGTATAGTCCATGCATGGGATTGCAAAGAGTCTGAGCGACTTTGACTTTTCACGTTCGCTTAAGATGTCTAGGGCTTCTTCCCTCGTGGCTCAGACAGTAAAGAATCTGCCTGCAATGCAGGAGACTCAGGATCGATCCCAGGGCCGGGAGGATCCCCTGGAAAAGAGAATGGCTATTCGCTCCAGTATTCTTGCCTGGAGAATCCCGTGAACAGAGAAACCTGGTTGGCTGCAGTCCGTGGAGTCACAGAGTCGAACACAACTGAGTAACTGACGCTTAAGATGTCCCAGTGAAAGAGCTAGGGGGAAAATTGAAGTGTAAGGATTTTGTTCTACTTAATGTATTTCAGGCTCAGTCTAAACTTAATAAAGAGCATCAGTCTTTCCAGACATGGGTCATATTCCGTCCATACCTTCCCTGAATTCTCTAACCTCATGGGTGTGAAGGGCTGATTTTAAAAAGAAAAGGAAAGAAAACATTTGGGGAAAGCAGTATGACCACCGCTTTGGGACAGAGGATGATTCTGAATTGGGTGTGTGTGGTGGTGGTGGTGGGTTTTTTTTAATAACACTGGTTTATAACGTCTAAGTTTCACGAGTAAAACAACATTGTATTTCTACTTCTGTCTACTTCTCCTGTTACCTGCTCACCACCAAAAATTGATGAACTGTATTCTGGGATCCTATATATGGACATGTAACTTCCATTTGTCTTCTGTAATAGCCTTTTCTTCTCTTCCCCATGGAGCAGCAGAATCCGGGAACTCAAGGGCCCAGGTTCAGTTCCTGGTCAGGGAAGTAAGATCCCACAAGCTGCACGGCACAGCCCAAAAGACAAAACAAAACAAAAAGCAGTAGAATCACTCAACTCATTCAACAGCTATTTACTTAATAAATGCTTGAGCACTTGCTGTGCACCAGGTATCCTGCGTGAGAGCTCACTTACTCTTCACACTGAGGGGGTGCTCTTTTTAGCCCTCTCTTTAGATGATTAGACGAAAGCACAGAGTTAGACACCTGCAGAGAACATACAGCTGATAAGTAGCAGAGCCAACTCTGAAGCCACGGTGCTGTACTATTTTAACAAGGCCAAAAGTCCGGAAAAGACAGACATTGAGTAAGATAGTTAGAAATATGATAAATGGTATTTAGAGATGGTAAAGTGCTATAGATTAGCAGAGGGGGTCCTTTTAAAGAGTCAGGTGTTCAAATTTGAAATTACTGATCATACTCACACCTATTTTTTCAAATGGCAACCCACTCCAGTACTCTTGCCTGGAGAATCCCACGGAGGGAGGAGCCTGGTAGGCTACAGTCCATGGGGTCGCAAAGAGTCAGACATGACTGAGCGACTTTCCTTTATGGCTAGGAATATTTGAATGAAGGAAAGCTGCAGAAAATCCTCAAGATGCTTGGGAAATAAAATACTTAAACTTATTTAATTTCTGTATTCTTTTTGAGCTAAGCACAGCATTCCCTTTGTTTCTTTTTTTTTTTTTTTAATTGAAAATATTCTTTAGAAGGACTAGTCTATTTCCTTACTTCTCACAGTAAACACATTTTAGGTTTTATAGTTCAGGTTGCGTAACGCTCCATCAGTCCCAGCTGTTTGAGTCTAGGTTGTGCAGGTTTGTGACAGGGAGGGAAGTTATTGGCCATGGTTTTTAACCTGATACCATCTGGCCTGTAGCCAGTCCAGCCCAGAGAATAATTTCTTCCCAGGAGGTTTAAGGATAAGGGCATTCAGAGAGCCATCTACCGTGCCTAATTAAGACAGTCATTTGAAAGATGGATATAGCATGCTCTTGTTTGCTTTCAAAGCTTCTGCCCAATGAATTGCACGCTGTGGTCATCAAGTAAAGGCCATCATTTTTTCGGCGTGTGTCTGTGGATGCCCTGCTGTGTGCCGGCTCCTGCCTCTTTCTCCCCTGTCTGCCTGTTTTCTCTTTCTCTCTATAGGACGCGACCTTCACTTTGGTTGTCTCTCTTCCTTTCTACATTTCGCTTATTTGCCTTTTCTTCTATTGTTTCCTTCCTGTCTGTGTCTCCTAAAATCCCAGTCGATTGAAAACACATTTATATAAAATTTTGATTAATTGAAGACATATTTACATTCTCATATTGTGCCCTTTGCTTGTTTGCACCTTGAGTTCTTATTTAGCAGATCTTTCAAAGACCCTGTTTCAAAACAATATAAGGGAAGAGGAACTGGGACTGTGTAAAATATAGCCTTATTTGAAAAGTTGGAAGAAAGAACCAGTGTCTTATTTAATTTGTGATTTCCTCTTCCTCAAATAGATGAATATGATGTAGAACAGGAATGGGTCGTATGGCCCATGGACCAAATCTGGCTGACCACTTGCTTTTGTCAGCCCCACAGGCTGAGAATAGTTTTTATGCTTACACATTTTTTAAAAAGGAGGAAGATCTGGAAATGATACGGACTTCAGATTCCCATGTTCATGAGTCCCACTTTCCTGGAGCACAGCCATGCTTCTTCACGTGTGTGTGGCCTGTGGCTCCTTTTGCGTAGTATTTAGTGGCTGTAACAGACTTTACAGTCAGTAAAGCCTGGTGTTTATTCTCTGGCCATTTACAGGAAAAGTTTGCCACACCTTGACTTTGAATCTCCAATGAGGCCAAAAAAGAACACCTGTATGCTGAATAAATATGCTTTTAAGAAAAACTCAAAAAATCCCAAGACCTTTCATTTTGACCTACTGTTACCCCTTAAAACTTGCTGTTAGAACATGTTTTTGAGACTAAATTAGCCAGGCTATCTTTCATGACCCGAGCAACACTGTTCTTGGCAATTTCTGGTATGAAATATTTCACCTGCATTCTGGGAAGGAGGAAGGAAAAAACCATGCTTTCAGTGTTCTCTCCCTCTCTCTCTTTTAGTCGCTAAGTCGTGTCCGACTCTTGCGACCCCCTGGACTGTAGCCTACTAGGCGCCTCTGTCCATGGGATTCTCCAGGCAAGAATACTGGAGTGGGGTGCCATTTCCTTCTCCAGCTTTCAATGTTGGTATTTCAATATTCGCTGCCACAGCTCTTCTTTCTGTGTGAGTCATATGTATGACTTAGTCAGATTTTCAGATACACCAGAAGGTACTTGCTTGATGAGGAAATCCAGTATCTTTTGAACTTTAGAACAGAGTCGCAGTAGTAAACGGAATTGATCATTTCACATAATTTCTAGTGGTGACAAAGTTAATCAGCCTTAAGAAAATTGGCTGATATGGGATCATGATCAACATGCAGTGCTCAGATATGATGCATGTTGTGATCTTGAAAAGACTGTTTTGCTGCTTGTCTGGAAGCCAACCCAACAACAATTATTCTACAAGTTGGTTTTGTTCTTTTTTTTTTTTCTTCTTTGTTTCATGGTTTTGTTTTGTTTTTTTCTTTTGTCTTTGCCCCAAAAGTCTTTTTCTTTAGTACTTTGGTACTCTGAGAGAAATATTTTACCTACTTTACAGATTTTTATAAATATGAGAAATAATGTATATAAGAATTTAGCTTGTGGCTGACATGTCATAGGCATTCAATAAATGGTTATTATTAGTATTCATAAAAGATACCTTCAGAATGAGAGAAATTTAAGAATTGTGTAATTTCATCTTTTCAGCAAAATTAGTTTACACAATGAAGATGGACAGAAGTTTTACTACAAGTATATTCAAAACAACTGAGTTTCTAATTGAGAAAACTGGACACAACCTAAATGTTCATCATATGAAACAATGGAATATTTAGTAATAAAGAATATTTAATTGCATCCTTTTAATAAATGATATTTAATAATAAAGGATATTAGTAAAGGATAAATAATAATAAAGGATATTTATTTCATAATATCCTCTAATAAGGATACTAAAGGATATTAATAACAATATAGGATATTAATAATAATAAAGGATATTTCCTGATATGAAAAGATGTCCACAGTATAGAGGAGGAAAACAGATTTTAAATTATTACATATACCACTATATAATTTTGGGGGAAAAGGACAAAAATTTACAGGGCATATATATAGCAAGGCAGAAAATAATCACCATCTAGAGATAGTGAAAGTATAGATCACTTTTTCCTTCCTCTATTCTGAACTATAAGTTGAATAGTGACAATACCTTGCTTTTAAAATAAAAAAAGAAAGTAAGATTTTTTTAAATGTGTACAAATTTCTTGGAGGAAAGCCCAATTGGAATGCTCAATAAAAAAATGTTAATGTATGGGCTTATATCTATTTTCAAAACCTTGCTTGGTCAAAAATTTATTCTAACACAGTTTTCAGGAAAGAGTTCGATAGTAAAAGAAAAAAAAATACTCTAAACCAGGGCAAACTAGTGTTTACAACCAGTTATCATGGGGTCCCTGATCTTTACGATTGTTCCTACCCAGCAATATCAACAGGTATATCAACCAAAATATCTCAGAAATACCTGTTACTCATTATTTGTCTTTTAACCTCATAAAGGTAGGAGGCAGGATCCAGACCTCAAGGTAATGAATGGGAATCTTGGAGGAAATGAATTTCCTACAATCTGGGGGGGAGTAACTGAGAATTTCCTTTCCCCTTGACTTGTAGTAACTGTAGATGATTAAGGGTTCAATTACAGCCTGGTGGAGTTTAAACCTCACCTTTACAAGGAATGTGATTTTATACATCTTTTAAAGCTATAACCAGGTGGGGAAGAGTTTCAGGGTGAAACAGTGCTGATTCCCCAGTGAGTATGCTCAGATTATTTCTAGCTGAGCCTTTGAAAAGTGAAAGACCAAGCCCAGTTTTCTGAAAGTCCACTTAATTTCTTCTTCCTCTTGATTGCCAGTCAAATCCCCTGTACTCATCTGGTATTAATAATTCCTTCATAAATGAGCTTCTTGAGCGTCTTTGACTCTCCCGGCCTAGCCAGTCAGGCACAAAGTGAGGGGAAAATTGAGTAGTTTCAGAGGTTTTTATCAAGAAGGGAAAAGGTGCCTGCTGCTAAGTGCTGCTGAGTCGTGTCCGACTCTGTGCGACCCCATAGACGGCAGCCCACCAGGCCCCCCCGTCCCTGGGATTCTTCAGGCAGGAACACTGGAGTGGGGTGCCATTTCTTTCTCCACTGCAGGAAAGTGAAAAGGGAGGTCGCTCAATCGCTTAGTGTGTCCAACTCTTCACGACCCCGTGGACTGCAGCCTACCGGGCTCCTCTGTCCATGGGATTTCCCAGGCAAGAGTACTGGAGTGGGGTGCCATAGCCTTCTCTGATCTTCTCCCCATTATTTGTGGTGGAAATTGAACACTTGAATAAAAGAGGAGAGTGACAGAAAACTCATCTGTGTTTATTGAGCACCGCCTCCATCCTGGGAGGCCAGTCTGATTATTTCAATACACAAAGGTTCAGAGAGGTAAAGATCACACAAGTAAGAAGTCACAGAGTTGAAACTAGAAATTCATCTTACAAGGAATATAAATGCACATATAAATTATACATCCAGCAGGGAAGCTAGGAAGTATTTTATATCCTCTCTGGGAGATAACTGAAAATATAAAAAAGAAACAGCCCTGCCTTCAGGGAGTTTATCGTCTAGGATGTTGAGGACACAGAGCTTTGCTTGGAGTAAGGGAGTCTCGGAGCCGTGTTTGAGAAAGTACCAGACACTGTCAGATAAGTTTTTGTGGCCCATCTATTCCTTGTTTGGAATTCCTTTCACTTTGGAAACCTAGGCTTGAGCCTGGCAATGAGCCTTGAGACTGTCTTTTGCTATAAATAGGCACAACTGGAATTAAGAGGACTTCCTCTGTAAGAATACCAGATTTCGTTCTCAGAACTCCTACCATGCATTTCCAGTTTGGAGTTTGTCTTGAGGAAGTGCTCCAAACACAACAGCTGCTTTAATAAGGATTTTTAAATTATTATTATTGAGAGGCAAAGGGTCAAAGAGTGAGTTGATTTATAACATGGGCTTCGGAGTGAGATGACCTATATTTGAAGTCCAAGTCCTCCATTGTGTGTGACCTCGGGAAAACTGTTTCTTCAGTGACTTCATTGGTATGGTAAAGTGGAATTTAAAACACCTAACTTCCCAGGGACTTTGTACGGAGTAAATGAGATATGTGTCTAAAGTAATTCAACGTAGTGCAGGAAGTATAACAAGCCGCCTAAAAAGGCTGCTGTGATTCATATCTGTTACGACAGCGCCTGGCCGGACTTCTCTCCACAAGCGGTGTGTGGCCTTGCTTGAAATCTCTCACTGAATGCGTCGATGCCTCTCAAAGAGATAACTTAGAAGCCTCCAGGGTTAACTTAGATCTCTTGTAGAACACTTACCTCACACTATGACACAGGATCAGAAAACTACAAAGTCAGGTATAACCAAAGGACCGTGTAGAGACTTGCCTGGCCATTCCTATGACTCCACGCTTCCACTGCAGCAGGCACGGGCTTGATCCCTGGTTGGGAAGATCCCACACGGCATGGCCAAAACCAGACCAAAGTACTCATGTGCATTTCTCACCCTTCATCTCAGGTTGTGGAGCACCTGACCTGGATGCTCACATGTGTCTGTCTTTTCTCTGGGCTCCCAGCCATCACTCTGCTGCTTTCTGGGCCTCCTATTTATTCAGAACCTCTTCGCACTGCCATCTAAGTCGCTCCTCTGATCTAAAGAATCACCCATGCCTCACCTACCTCTTCCTCTCTGGCCTCCTCCCTCCCTCTCATTATTAAAACAGCTCCTGGAAAGACCAGCCTTCCATGCTTGAAAAGAACAGGGATCTATCCCTGAGCCTATTCAGGCCCTCTCCCCAACAAAAAGGAAACCAAGAACCAGGAAGACATCAGATACAGAGAGTAGGAAGCAGCTCAGGAAGAGAAGGGGGATTTCCAGGATGGCAGTGAGAGGCAAGCAGAGGGAGAACGGGAACGGGTCCAGACGCGGCTCGAGCTGCTTCCTGAGCAGGTGAAACGGGTAGGATACCTGAGCCTGCGGAAAGGAGGTGTAGGCAACTGCAGAAAGTTGAATCGTTAAGCACACCGGAAACTAAGCAAAAGGAAAAGGAAAATAAGAGAGGACAGTGACTCCAGAGGAAAAAAAAAATCGGTAAATTGTATGAGTGAAAAACAAATTAGGCCTCACTGCATGGCTTAGCTCTTAATCATATTTGCATATTTATGAAATGTAAAATTTGATATTTTATGCAGTTCAAAGGATAGGTGTCTTTATGTGGTGGGGGAGGGCTAGGAAGTCAATAGATGAAGCTTAAAACTGTAAAAGCAATAACAAAACTAGTGTGTTCTTTAGAAACAGGTAAGTCAAATACCACAGTACACAGCTGAAAGTGCCGGCCTTGAGGAAGTCAGAAGAGGAGGGCAGAGGACTGCCCTCTTTCTTGCATTCATCTTGTGGAACTGCCGGGGTCCAGCCCCGGTGGATCCAGGGTAATTCGAAGGGGAGACGGCATAGGTGAGGAAAACTTATTTATTTAATTAGAAATATAAGATTAGATTAGGAAGAAATAGTGTAGTAGGAAAATTAGGTGGAGAAAAGAGGCTGAATAACTTGATTTACAGGGAATGCCAATAAAATCTCAGGACAAGAGATTTGCACCATCTATGTTGGGCCACCGGCGCCCGTTTGAATATTGGAGAGTGCCCCGCCTTGGGCTCTCTCTCTCATAGAACTTAAAAGCCGGGGCAAGTAAGTAGACATGGCAATCCTCCTGCTCCAGATGGGAATTCAGCCAGAAATTAGAGTAAAGAGAAGACACGGGGGAAACCAGTCCAGCAACTGGCCTGGCCCCAATTGTCCAGAAAGGCCTTTTATACCTTTTTGTTTGTACATAGAGATCAATGGGTAATATAAAATTATGCAGCATCAGCAGCCCTGACTCTTATTAAAACCAGGCTTTCTCTCCGCATACCTAGTTGTATACACAAGTCTTAGGTGATTTACATCATCTTCTAGCCAGAGGGCCAATTAACATTTTACAGCCTTTTTTCTGATAAGGGTTTGTCAACCAGAAGACTTATTTGTGTTGATCTTCCCAAAGTCTGGTGCCACTCTCAGAAAGCACTAAATAAAGTTACATTCTTACATAGCAAGGACACAAGAGGAGTGCAGTGTTATATAACAAAGAAAAGTAATTAACTCAAAAGTCTAGTGTTGCTAACATCAAAACTACTATCTTCCTTTTTCTATATCCCAATTACATTGATTAATATCCTTCAGGTGTCTAAAAGATAAAGAATATGGAAGCCTGGCATCAGTCATTGAGTCAACAATGAAAACTCGTCACCAATATGGTTTTTAACTCTTTAGAAAAGGCGCTGTATCTTTAAGATGCTTTAAACTTTGTGCCTCTCACAGATGGGGGGCTGTAAGAAATTCACAAGTTGTAAAAAGTCCGGGGGAACCTGCCAGGCAAGTTAGAGAGCCGTCAGAGGGGTATGAAACATTCCTTTCATATGCAGAAGACGGAAGCCCTAAGTTAACTTTTTTCCAGAGAATGTCAGAAAAGTGGAAAGCACAGAACAATAAAATCAGGCTGACTCTGGTTTTTGTGGCACATGCTCAGGAAAACTCAGGGGAAACCCCTGAAGCCGGATCACGCCTTTGCGTTTTGTCGGGCTTCCTTCCTCATGACCTTTGCCATGGGCGGGATTCCTCACGCTGGCTCCCGGCATCGAACTATTTGACTTTTTTAACTTTGTGCAAGTGTAATTGATAAAAAATTCCTTGACCCCTTGTAGCTCAATTGGTGAAGAATCTGCCTGAAATGCAGGAGACCCGGGTTTGATTCCTGGGTTGGGAAGATCCCCTAGAGAAGTAAATGGCAAACCATTCCAGTATTCTTGCCGGGAGAATCCCATGGACAGAGGAGCCTGGCAGACTACAGTCCATGGGGTTCCAAGAGTTGGACACGACTTGGCAACTAAACCACAAATTGATAAAAATAAAACTGAAACAGAAAAAGCACAAATTTGTAGCAACAAAGCCTGAAAAGGAAGCTGAAAGAGTAATACCTAGAAAGGAGGGAAATAGGTTGCAAATGTTATTTAAATACTTTGACAAATGTGCATGCACAAAAAGGGTCTGGAAGAATATTTATCATTTTAGAATTGAGTAATTTTTCCCTCCTTTTCTGTACTTTTCTAAACTATTTGGAGTTGGACATGTATTAATATTATCTTTGTGATCAGACAAAAAGCTATTTCAGGAAATTCCCTTGTAGACCAGTGGTTAGGACTCTGCACTTTGATTGCCAAGGGCATGGGTTCAATCCCTGATCAAGGAACTAAGATCCCACAAGCCACACTGCACAGCCAAAAAAAGAAAACCCAATTTCATGTTACAAAAAAAGGTAAACTATTAGGAATGTGGGAGGAAAACCATGTACAAAGACGTTCATTATAGTATTTTCATAATAGTAAAAAATCAGAACCAACGTGGGTGATAGACTGCGTACAGCTAGTGAGATGTTTTACAGGCATTTTAAATAGAGGACCTAAGTGAGCTTGAACAGGTATATCATGATTTTCACCTTTAATTAATGCTGTACCCTCAGCTTAAAAGCCTTTTATCCTCCTTCCCCTTGTCACTGGTTTTCCCTTAACCATCACGTCCTGCAAGAAGCCCCTCTAACAGCTGCCGCCATTGCCTACCCACCCCACTCTGGTTTCAGCTCCGTTCTAACCAGAGAGTGTGAGTTGCTCCCATTCTTGTGTGTTCAAAATGTGCCGCACAGACACGGTGCCTGTACTTAGCACTTAGTATTGGAATGGTTTTGCCACTAAACTTAACCTTCTTGGTAGTTGGTATGGATCTTAAAAGTTTTATCACTTCAGCACACAGTAAAGATTCGGGGGAGTAGACTTGCACTTTACGGTTTTTATGCGGATTTGATGGGAAAGTTCATGTAAACGACCGACTTTCAGTGAATGGCAAGGATGAAGACGGCGGGATCATGCTAAGAACAGTGATAGGAACTGTATGTTTTTTGTTTTCACAGATAGCCCCAGTGCAGGCCTCGGTGCTTGCGGATGGATTTTGGTGGTGCTGTCATTCGTGTTCACAGTTATAACTTTCCCAATGTCGATATGGATGTGCATCAAGGTAAAAAGGTTTCATTCACATCTGGAAAGGGGTCAACTCATAAGCACATAAGCCCACGAAGGGGGTGTGTGTGTGTAAGAGAAAGCATACTGCCCTATGATTCTTCTCCCTTCTTCTCTTGAAAACTCACCCTGGCCGCCTGTCGCAGTGGGACCAAGGCTGCTTTGCAGGGGCTTCCCTGGTGGCCAGTGGTTAAGACTCCGCCTCTCAGTGCGCTGGGGGGTGGGTTTGATCTCTGGCCAGAGAACTAAGGTCCCACATGCCTTGGGGTGTGGCCAAAAAATAAAAAAAAATTTTTAAACAGACTTCAGCCCCTATCCAGTCAGTCCTTCCTGTGGGTTAAAGTAAGGATCACCATCTAAAATTTTCTGGAATCAGGGATGGACAATCCTGTGAGAAGAAGTCCTCCAGAGTCAGGATTCTGAGGTGTGACTGCAGGCACTGCCGTTTACTGTGTGACCTTTGCCAAATTTCCTCACCTGTCAGATGGAAGGAAATGGCAACGTCTGTCTTATAGGGCTGTTGTGAGGACTAAGTGAACTAGGTCCTTAGCACCTGGCACGTGGTTGTTGTCCCACCTGTGCTGGTTATTTCTTCTCTAAAGTTATTCAGTTCAGTTAAGTTCAGCCACTCAGTTGTGTCCGACTCTTTGCGACCCCATGGACTGCAGCACGCCAGGCCTCTCTGTCCATAATCAACTCCTGAAGTTTACCCAAACCCATGTCCACTGAGTCGGTGATGCCATCCAGCCATCTCATCCTCTGTCATCCCCTTCTCCTCCTGCCCTCAATTTTTCCCAGCATCAGGGTCTTTTCAAATGAGTCAGCTCTTCACATCATGTGGCCAAAGTATTGGAGTTTCAGCTTCAACATCAGTCCCTCCAATGAACACTCAGGACTGATTTCCTTTAGGATGGACTGGTTGTCTCTCCTTGCAGTCCAAGGGACTCTCAAGAGTCTTCTCCAACACCACAGTTCAAGGGCCTCAATTCTTCAGTGCTCAGCTTTCTTTATAGTCCAACTGTCACATCCATTCATGACTATTGTAAAAACCATAGCCGTGACTAGACGGACCTTTGTTGGCAAAGTAATATCTCTGCTTTTCAATATGCTATCTAGG
>SJYV01046412.1:27254-47764 GCA_006410875.1 Neotragus pygmaeus | reverse complement strand
TGATCCAGCGGATGTTGGCAATTTGATCTCTGGTTCCTCTGCCTTTTCTAAAACCAGCTTGAACATCTGGAAGTTCACGGTTCACATATTGCTGAAGCCTGGCTTGGAGAATTTTGAGCATTACTTTCCTAGCGTGTGAGATGAGTGCAGTTGTGCAGTAGTTTGAACATTCTTTGGCATTGCCTTTCTTTGGAATTGGAATGAAAACTGACCTTTTCCAGTCCTGTGGCCACTGCTGAGTTTTCCAAATTTTTTGGCATCTTGAGTGCAGCATTTTCACAGCATCATCTTTCAGGATTTGAAATAGCTTCACTGGAATTCCATCACCTCCACTAGCTTTGTTTGTAGTGATGCTTTCTAAGGCCCACTTGACTTCACATCTTAGGATGTCTGGCTCTAGGTGAGTGATCACACCATCGTGATTATCTTGGTCATGAATACTAGGGTCCATCCCTGGTTGGATCCAGGGTATCCTCAGGGGGATGGCGTCAGTGACCTAGACAAATGATTTATTTAGAGATATAGAAAGAGATAAAGAAGGAATATAGGAGTTTGGAAAATATAGGAGAGAAAGAGGCTTATATTCCTTGGTTTACCCAGAAAATCAATAAAGTCTCGAAACAGGGGACTTTCACCGTCTACATGAGGCCACAGGTGCCCGCTTGAAGAGCGGAGGGTGCCCCACCTTGGGCTCCCTTTCGCGTGGGTCTTAGAAGCCCAGGCAAATAAGTAGACACGGTGAGGTGAGCCTCTATGCTCCAGAGGGGAATTCAGCCTGAAAAGGAGAATAAAAAAGAAAAGACGACATGGGGAAACCAGACTTTTGAGAAACTGGCCCATCTCTTTATTTTTCAGGAAAGCTTTTATACTTTAAGTTGTACATAGAGATAAATATAAGAAGCAGAGTCACACAGTGTCAGCTGCTCTGACCCTTATCTAAAGACAGAGTGTTCCTCTCATACCTTTGTTCTTACAAGGGTCTTACATTTGTTTACAATATCTTCTGGTCTGAAGACCGATTAACATTTTATGGCCCCATCTTTCTATTGATAAAGGTTAGTCAATCAGAAAACTTGAGGTCCCTTAAGATCTACTTAGTATAAAGTTACATTCTTACGTAGCAAGGATATAATGATTTATAACAAACAAAGAGGAGTACAGTGGTTTATAACAAAGAGAAAATGAATTAACTAAAGTCTAGTATTGCTAACATCAAAACTACTATATTTGTTTTATTGATTAATACACTCCCAGGTGCCTGAGGATATGGAGGCCTGGCGGCAGTCATTAATTCAGCAATGAAACCCTTCACCAACATGCTTTTTATCTTTAGAAAAGCCCTATGCTAACTAAGACTTTCAGAATACTCCAAACTCTCTGTGCTGTTTATGGTTGAGAGGTTGTAAACAATCATGTGCTAGTAGCAGGAGTGTGGATAATCCTGTCACACAAGCTAGTCTGCCAGCAGAGAGGTTTGAGCTGAGATACTCCTTTTATATGCAGGAGACTATTAACTGGAGCTCTAAGTTAATTTTCCAGAGAAAGGTGGTCAGGGATAGCCCCTGTTAATGTTAGAAGAGTGTAGTGTAACAGACAGATTTTGGTTTTGGGGATAGATGCTCGAGCAGATCTAGGGGACCTCTTGAGTCTTGATCCTGCCTGTATGACCTTGTCATGGGTGTGTTTGGGGAGTCCCTCGAGTCCTGACCTGCCTTTGCCCATCAGGGCTCTTCCCCATGACCTTTGCCATGGGTGGGATCTCCCGTGTTGGCTCCCGGCAGTGAAGATCTCATTTGTACAGTTCTTCTGTGTATTCTTGCCGCCTTTTCTTAATATCTGCTGCTTCTGTTAGGTCCCAACCATTTCTGTCCTTTATCGAGCCCATATTTGCATGAAATGTTCCCATGGTATCTCTAATTTTCTTGAAGAGATCTCTAGTCTTTCCCATTCTGTTGTTTTCCTTTATTTCTTTTCATTGATCACTGAGGAAGGCTTTCTTATCTCTCCTTGCTGTTCTTTGGAACTCTGCATTCAGATGCTTATATCTTTCCTTTTCTCCTTTGCTTTTCACTTCTCTTCTTTTCACAGCTATTTCTAAGGCCTCCCCAGACAGCCATTTTGCTTTTTGCATTTCTTTTCCATGGGGATGGTCTTGATCCCTGTCTCCTGTAAAATGTCATGAAACTCCATCCATAGTTTATCAGGCACTCTATCTATCAGATCTAGGTCCTTAACTCTATTTCTCACTTCCACTGTATAATCATAAGGGATTTGACTTAGGTCATATCTGAATGGTCTAGTGGTTTCCCCTACTTTGTTCAATTTAAGTCTGAATTTGGCAATGAGGAGTTCATGATCTGAGCCACAGTCAGCTCCCAGTCTTGTTTTTGCTGACTGTATAGAGCTTCTCCATCTTTGGCTGCAAAGAATATAATCAATCTGATTTTGGTGTTGACCATCTGGNAGGAGTTCATGATCTGAGCCACAGTCAGCTCCCAGTCTTGTTTTTGCTGACTGTATAGAGCTTCTCCATCTTTGGCTGCAAAGAATATAATCAATCTGATTTTGGTGTTGACCATCTGGTGATGTCCATGTGTAGAGTCTTCTCTTGTGTTGTTGGAAGAGGGTGTTTGCTATGACCAGTGTGTTCTCTTGGCAAAACTTTTTTAGCCTTTGGCCTGCTTCATTCCATATTCCAAGGCCAAATTTGCCTGTTACCCCAGGTGTTTCTTGACTTCCTACTTTTGCATTCCAGTCCTCTATAATGAAAAGGACATCTTTTGCGTGTGTTAGTTCTAAAAGGTTTTGTAGGTCTTCATAGAACCGTTCAACTTCAGCTTCTTCAGTGTTACTGGTTAGAGCGTAGACTTGGATTACTGTGATATTGAATGGTTTGCCTTGGAAACGAAGAGACACCATTCTGTCCTTTTTGAGATTGCATCTAAGTACTGCATTTCGGACTCTTTTTTTGACCATGATGGCTATTCCATTTCTTCTAAGGGATTCCTGTCCACAGTAGTAGATATAATGGTCATCTGAGTTAAATTCACCCATTCCAGTCCATTTTAGAACTGTTAAAAACCATCAGGAAGATATTAATTGACTGACAAATGCATCTAAGATATATTGCATGCATGCCTGCTAAGTTGCTTCATTTGTGTCTGAATCTTTGTGACCCCATGGTCTGTAGCCTGCCAGCCTCCTCTGTCCATGGGATTTTCCAGGCAAGAACGCTGAAGTGGGTTGCCACTTCCTTCTCCACGAATCTTCTTGACCCAGGGATCGAACCTGCACCTCCTGTGTTTCTTGCATTGCAGGTGGATTCTTTATCTCTGGGTCATCAGGGAAGCCTGCAACAGCACGTTATGAAAGAGTAACTGTAGTATTATCTTGCTTATGTTAAGGGATAGGTGACATTTATATACATAAGTCTTCCTGCAATGCAAGAGATCCAGGTTTGATCCCTGGGCTGGGGAGATAGTCTGGAGAAGGAAATGGCAACCCACTCCAGTACTCTTGCCTGGAGAATCCCATGGACACGGTAGCCTGGCAGGCTATAGTCCACAGGGTCACAAAGAGTCAGACACGACTGAGCACATACACACACACACAAAGGATCAGAAAGGTTGTTACTAGTTTTTATCTTGAGAACAGATGGGGAGGGAGTCTTTGGGAGGAAGTATAGGACTTTTTCTACTCACAGTTTACGTGTACATTTCTGTATCATTTAATTCTTTTACACTGACTATCCAAACACAAAATACCTTTGTAATTTTATAACAGAAATGAGTTATTAGTGCAAATCTACAAATTTGTAGGTAGGTTAAAATGATAGATTTCTATGAAAAACTGAGCTCTCTGCATGCTACATGTAGTATTTGAATTATGCTACCTTAATGGGATATTATTCCTGTCACATTGCTATAGGGAAATAAAAAAGATAGTAAAGCTAATCTATATCTAGTATACTATAAATGATTGCATTGGACACATTGAAAATTAAAGCATTTTGTTTCTTTGTAAAAAAATTTATCAAAGGTAGTTTGAAGAATGATTGCCTTCTTGTCACGTTACATACATTATGAAGCAAGCATCTTTCCTATGCCTTGCATGTGTGCATGCTAAGTCACTTCAGTTGCGTCCAACTCTGTGTGACCCCATGGACTATAGCCCTCCAGGCTTCTCTGTCCATGAGATCCTCCATCCAAGAATAGGAGGTTGTCATGCCCTCCTCCAGGGGATCTTCCCAACCCAGAGATTGAACCCATGTCCCTTACATCTATCTGCATTGGCAGGTGGGTTCTTTACCACCTGTGCCATCTACTTTTGGATTGTTTCCCAACATTTTAATTCTTTGTTCTTTCAATGTTGTTAAGTACCCCTGAGAATTCATTTAATGTAAAAATTTTTGCTGATGTCACTTCCTCTGGGACATCCTCATCCTTTTCACTGTAATTCTTTTTCTTTGTATATGTGGATGAGTTCATCTTTGCTGAGTCCCTATGGTTGCATATCTAGTGTTTCAAATGATGGCAGTGTCAACATTGCCATGATCAACTAGTTCTATAACTCTATGTTCGATTCAAATTTCACCTCCAGCATTACCATTTTTGTCACTTTTTTGCACCAAACAGATAAAGGTATAAGGAAGGAACCACAACGAGAAGAGTAGGAGGGGTGGAGATAAAGTCAAGATCCATACCCTAGGCAGGTGACCCCAAAAGGAGGGTAATTACGATGGAGGAAGTTTTCACCAAGGACCGAGGGCTCTGAGGCCTGCCTTGGGTTCCCTAGCCTAGGAGTCCTGGAGCAGGAAGTTGATGCCCTTGGATATTTGACTCTGAAGGAAGTCGACTCCCAAATCTATCCCTCCCAAACCTGACCTCTATTTTGCTCTGGCTATTGCACACATCTTGTATGTACCATGTCTGTTCAGGTCTCCATGCCTTCACTCAACTGTCCCTCCTACCTAGAAGGTCTTTCCTCCTCTCCTTCACCTGTCTTCCTTTGTCTTTTAGTTCAAGTCTGAATTCAGGTTTGTCTCTTCCAACAAACCTTCCCTTGCTCCTACCTTATTTCCACCTAAGGTCACTTCCCTGGGAACTGAAATTTAGTCCTAAAATTATCATCCCATGTTGAAATTACATGTGCAAAAATGTCTCGACCTCAAGACTCTAAGCTCCCTAAAGAGCAAAACCTTGCTTGTTCACCTGTATGATTCCAAATACCAGTACTAGCATATAATAAATAGGTATTAGCATATAAAAGGTATTAGCATATGATAGGCATTCTATATATGTTTACTTAACAAGCATATTGAAATAATATTTGGCATTTTCATTCACCTGTGTCTTCAAGTTTTGCTTTTGTTGGTATCTGATCACCTTTGCTTTGACGGGACTAAAATTGTTTCCTGCCAGTTAATGGTCTTCTTGGTTCACAACAAAATTTGCAGGCCACACACAGTCCACAGAGACTCTAATATCTCATGGACAAGAGCTTCTGCCACACTTGATTTACTTCTTAATGGGTGTGTTTCTTATTTCAAAGTGTGACTGCCCTCTGCCTATTAGAGTTGCCTTGTACCAAACCATTAAAAGAGAGTTAGAGGAAAGGGCAAATAATCCTATAGCAGTTACAGCACTACTTCATGATGAGAAAACAAGATTGGAAGGTTTAATGACTAAATGGATTTAAATTGCAAGAGATTCTTAATCTTTTGTTACTTACAAATGAGGCGGGTAACCCTTAGGTCACCAGAGTATTTTGCAAATGTAATTTTGTGTTTGTTTTTTTGTTACTTTCCTAAGACCTGCAACTTTTTTTTCTTTTCTTTTTGTTTTGTGGTCGATTGTACTCTTTCCCTTTCTTCCTCTTCTCCGTCCCTCCTTTCTTCCTTCCTTCCATTCCTCTCTCTCTGCTTCCCTACCTTCTGTACTTCACTCACTGATAGACTTTTACTTTTTGGAGCAGTTTTAGGTTTACAGAAAAGTTGAGGGAAAGATACAGGGATTTCCCACATACATACCTCTTGCCTCCCACATACACAGCCTCCCACACTATCAACATCCCCCACCAGAGTGTTATATTTGGTACAGCTTATGAACCTACATGCATTCTGGGGTTATTTGTTTAAAAAGAGAGGCATGTGGTCTCCCCTTCTTCTTCCCTCTACCCACAAGGTAGAATTTAGATGCGATGGGCAGAGCTGGAGCAGCCACGCTGGATCGTGAGGTAGAAGCTGTTTGCTGAGAATGGCCAAGCCTTGAGACAGAAAGGACTGTGATCTCCAGCACCATTGAGCAAGTCTAATGGCTTCAGTTGCCTACCTCAGTCAGTTTTGTGACTGAGAAAAAAAAGTCTAACTTGTTTAAGCTCTTGTTTCTTTGTCCTTTTCTACAATTAGACCTAAACCTGTATCCTGATACATAAAATCCCATCATTCATAATTTGTTTCTGGGGACTAAAGCATAATATCAGCACAGGCTTCGGATTGGAGGACATTTGTGGAGACAGGGAGCCTGTTGTTGTCACTCTGTCAGGTCCAACTCTTTGCGACCTCATGGACTGTAGCCCGCCAGGCCCCTCTGTCCATGGGGATTCTCCAGGCAAGAATACTGGAGTGGCTTGCCATGCCCTTCTCTAGGGGACCTTCCCAACACAGGGATCGAACCCAGGTCTCCTGCTTTGCAGGCAGATTCTTTACCAGCTGAGCCACCAGGGAAGCCTAAATGATTCCTCTATCCCTCTCTTTATCCTCCTCACCCTTCTATATATGCTTTAGCAAGAGAACTTTTTATTGCTACCAAAGAGGTCTGTGAAGATGGGAGAATTAACTTATTTGAGCAGAAGTGTATCAGTGTTTTTATTTATTGAAAACAAGGTGCATGACATGAATTGTTGCAACAAAACAAAACCCCGAACCAGAGAACTAATTCATATGGTCGACTAAGGACTTGGAAACTGCTTACCCACTTACTTTAATGGTTTGTCCACATCCACTTTTGTGGCTTTATGAGTGCAGTATCGCTTAATTCATGTATCCTGGGAAATTAGTATTCAATAATCCAATTGTTACTAATGTTTTCATTGATATATGTGTGTCAGCAGGCCAACTAGATTGCTCCCTGTTATTGGATAAACAGATGTTATTATTGAAATTCTCATGCTGGTTAAGGTAGGGTATGTAGACAATAGCCCATCTCATTGACCACAACTAAAAGTTAGGACAGCATAGAAAAGGTAATTACTGGAGGACTCTGAAAAGTAAACAATAATACAAACATAGAGACTGAAGTCAAGGTTGATTAATAACCTGTAGTAAAAATTTCATGGTTTGGGGTTTTGTTTGTTGTTGCTGTTGTTGTTTTTCTTTCTCTTTCTTTTGACTGTTGGCTTTGAACTGAGGGCAGGATGACATGAGCAACTATGCAGCAAGCGTTGACAGAAAAACTGGAAGAAGTCATCTCTTTCTCTCCAGAGGACCAGGAAAAGGGACCCCTGCGTTCCACGAAGTAGGAAGAAAATTCTTGTTTCCCATTTTTTGTAGTTTTTCTTTTCTAGTTCTGACTCAGGGCCTGCCTCATTCATGGTGTTGCATTGCCGCCTCAATGATAAAGTCACCTTTACCCCAAGAGAATACTGAGTTCTGGGCAAAAGGGGGCCCAGGAAAAGGAGCCCCTGCTGCCCAAAGAGTATGAGGCAATTCCCTTATTTTCCCTCTGTTTCCTTATTTCCTTTATTCTGAGGGCAGCATCGGTTTCACGGAACTGTAGAAAAAGCACAAGAAGCAAGCACTCCATCCTTCTGACAGAGGAACTGAGAAAAAACAGGCCGCTGTGAACCAAAGCGTGACTGAGACACAGAGAGAAAAGACTGGAAGTGAGGATCCCTTGGGGCTTATCTGCATGCATGGAGCAACTTTAGGTCCAGGTTTACCTCCAAGGTGGGCGCATGGAGATAAGACCCAAAGAAATAGAGCAAGGGCTCCCAGAAATAAACTGCCCTGTGAAATATTCACTAGGTCTAACTTCTGGGTCTTTGCCAGCCAGACCCAAACAGCATACTGAAGGCTTCAAAAATGAACTGATATTAGAACCCGCAGAAGACAAGATAGACTTTACAGTTTAAAACAAACCAGGTTGATTGTCTGCTAAACAAATTACTTTCTCCAGAGGATTTTTTTCTTCCAGTTTAATTGAAATGTAATTGACGTGGCGTGGTGAGTGTGCGTGTGTGCTCAGTTGGGGCCCACTCTTGGCAACTCCATGGACTGTAGGCAGCCAGGCTCCTCTGTCCATGGAATTTTTCAGGCAAGAATACGGGAGTGGGTTGCCATTCATACTCCAGGAGATCTTCCTGACCCAGGGACTGAACCTGTGTCGCTGGTGTCTCCTGGCATTGGCAGGCGGATGCTTTACCACTGCACCACCTGGGAAGGCCATAACTGACAGACAGCATTGTATAAGTTGGCTTCGCAGATGGCTCTAATGGTGAAGAACCTGCCTGCTAACGCACGAGATGTAAGAGACACAAGTTCAATCCCTGGGTCGGGAAGATCCCCTGGAGGAGGGCAGGGCAATCCACTCCAGTATTCTTGCCTGGATAATCCTGTGGACAGAGATGCCTGGCAGGCTACAGTCTATAGGGTCTCAAAGGGTTGGACATAAATGAAGTGACTTGAGCATGCACTGTTTACGTTTAAGGTGCAAGGCATAATGATTTGACTTACATCATTGAAATGATTAACACTGTAAGTTTAGTGAATATCCATCATCTCATATAGATACAATATTAAAGAAATTTTATATCTGTGATTTACATTATATCCCTGGTACTTACCTATCCTATAAGTAGGAATTTGTACCTTTTGACTGTCTTTATCCAGTTGCCCCTGCTCAAACCCCACACCCCACCTTTAGTAACCACAAATCTGATCTCTTTTTCTATGGATTTGTTTGTTGACGTATAATTGGCCTACAATACTATGTTACTTTCTGGAGTATGGTGTCATGAGTCAATATATCTGTATATTTCAAAATAATCACCATGATAAGTCTAGTTACCATCTGTCACCATACAAAGATATTACATAATTATTGACTATATTTCCCACACTGTACATTTCATACCCATGACTCATTTATTTTGTAGCTGAAAGTTTATATTTTCCTCATCTATTTCTCTCATCCCTTTATTTTTCCCCCCTCTGAAAACCACTTCTTTGTTCTCTGTATTTGTAGGTATTTCTGTTCTAATGTTTTGTTCATTAATTTGATTTTTAGGTTCCAAATATAAGTTAAATCATATAGTATTTGTCTTTCCCTGAGTGACTTATTTCATTTAGTGTAATTCCCTCTAAGTTCACCCGTGCTGTCACAAGTGGAAAGATTTCTTTGTTTTTTTATGGCTGAGTAATATTCTTTGTGTGTGTGTGTGTGTGTGTGTGTGTGTTGTTGTTGTTTTGTCACTAAGCTGTGTCTGACTCTTTATGACCCTATGGGCTGCAGAACACTAGGCTCCCCTGTGTGGACATATGTATGTGTGTGTATATACATATATATACACATACACATATATATATATACAGCTGTATATACACACATGCACATACACAACATTTTCTCCATCCATTTATCTACTGATGGGTACTTAGGCTGCTTCCATATATTGGCTATTGTAGATAATTCTGCATTGAACATAGGGGTGCATGTATCTTTTCTAATTAGCGTTTTCATTTTCTTTGGATAAATATCCAGGAGTGAAATTTCAGGTCACATGGTAGTTCTAGTTTCAGTTTTTTTTGAAGAAGCGCCATACAGTTTTCCACCATCAGTTCAGTTTAGTCGCTCAGTTGTGTCCAACTCTTTGAGACCCTATGGACTGCAGCACTCCAGGCTTCCCTGTCCATTACTAACTCCCGGAGCTTGCTCACACTCACGTCCATTGAGTTGGTGATGCCATCCAACCATCTCATCCTCTGTCGTCTCCTTCTCCTCCTGCCTTCAATCTTTCCCAGCATCAAGGTCTTCTCCAATGAGTCAGTTCTTCGCATCAGGTGGCCAGAATATTGGAACTTCAGCTTCAGCATAAGTCCTTCCAGTGAATGAATATTCAGGACTGATTTCCTTTAGGACTGATTATTTGGATCTCCTTGCAGCCCAGGGACTCTCAGGAGTCTTCAGTATCAGAGTTCAAAAGGATCAGTTCTTCAGTGTTCAGCTTTCTTTATAGTCTAACTCTCATATCCATACCGGAGAAGGCAATGGCACCCCACTCCAGTACTCTTGCCTGGAAAATCCCATGGATGGAGGAGCTTAGTAGGCTGCAGTCCATGGGGTCGCTAAGAGTCAGACATGACTGAGTGACTTCACTTTCACTTTTCACTTTCATGCATTGAAGAAGGAAATGGCAACCCACTCCCAGTGTTCTTGCCTGTAGAATCCCAGGGATGGCAGAGCCTGGTGGGGTGCCGTCTATGGGGTCACACAGAGTCAGACTTGACTGATGCAACTTAGCAGTAGCAGCTAGGTTGGTCATAGCTTTTCCTCCAAGGAGGAAGTGTCTTTTAATTTCATGGCTGCAGTCACCATTAGTTTTTTTTTTTCTTATTACTAATCTTTTATTTTTTCATATCTCACTCAAGTTACCTTGAAAGATCCAAGTATGAGATTTGTTGAGTCTGGTTGGGGACCATGCCTTCATTTCCATGGATGGGGAGAAGTGGCCTTGGGTTTCTCTTGGTTCCCCACAGACTTTCATACAACTGGGAATTTCCCCAGATANAGATCCAAGTATGAGATTTGTTGAGTCTGGTTGGGGACCATGCCTTCATTTCCATGGATGGGGAGAAGTGGCCTTGGGTTTCTCTTGGTTCCCCACAGACTTTCATACAACTGGGAATTTCCCCAGATAGGAAGAATTTGGAAGTGTCAATGGGAATAAAGATAAATGTCCTTTGGGATGTCTTAATCAGTGCAAAACATGAGTCAGGAGTTGTGTCTTGATCCAACTTAGTCCCTCTGGGAGTGATGTGGGAGTGATGAGAGTCCTCTGGGAGAAGAGAAGGCCCCTCTCTGCAGTCTCAATTCAGAACCCACAACCTATAATCTATTTTCTCCATCCTCGCCCTTGGAAAGTACTAACACATCCCCACCCCTTTCCACACAAGGGAGGCCATCATAGTCCTAAGACTCTGCTCATATGTTAAAAAGTCTGGTGCCTCAAACTCTGGATGCTGAGAGATTTCTTCTCTGTAGGCTTTGCTGGATACAAGGGTGGGAGGGGCAGATGAGGACATGTGCTTTGGTCTGTAGAGTAAAAGAAAGATAATGAGTGTCCTGATCTTACCAGTGGCAGCTAGAGCTCATTTTCCCCTGAGTCACCCACCCAAGGGCACATTGTACCTGACTATAAAGCACATAGAAAGATCCTATCTCAAATGAGAAAGGTACAACCTCTTACTAACATTTCTTGTAAACTTTTTCTTAAAAAATAATCACCCTGAGCATGATTGGGCTAAGAAACATTTGTCTCCTCCTTGATCTTGCTTTTACTAAAAGGGGCCACAAATTATATTCGTTATGTTTTCCAAGTTCTTATCAAGAGGGGAAGGTCTTTTTCCACCCCATAAAATATTAGCTATAACTGGGCTTTGAGGCACCTTCAGTGTGTTTACATGCATTGAGAATATCTAAGAGGGGATACATCAAGTTATATCTCTTACATTTATTCCATTATAGAACTTGTGCTTTATCTTATGAGTCTAGCGTTTCATGATACCTACTTAAAAACTAAACACAATTGAACTGAAATGAGAAATAGGCCTTTACCAATGAGTTTAATAATTTACCACACTCACATATGTTATGGTTTTCAAAAAGACTGCACATGGAGGGGGAGACTTGGAAAGTTATTTCCTATTTTGATAAATTATAAAATAATAAGTATTATTAATTTTATCTAGTTTTACTAACATTAATAATATTATAAATATTATTAAACATTAACTTACTAAGTATTAGTAAGGTAATATGACTAGTTTTTAAGCAAACATGAGAATTTTCTACATTCAAAAGAATGCTCCCTCTTTTGAAGCAGTCCCTTTAAATAGCTAAATTCTCAGTTTAATGATACTACAGTTGGTCAAGATGTATTTGGAATTGATCCTTGGGCTAGCCTTCATATGCATATTGCTTTGAGAATACTTAGAGATGGTAGGATGTCTTTTGAGGGTGAATTTTAATTTCTAAAACTGACAAACATCGCTCAGAGTCAAGCCAGATATAAATGGATGAATAAACTAGGAAACATTTTACTCCTAAATGTGACTTGGGTCTATCAGATTGAATTTTCTGGTGGCCTTGAGAGACAGTCCAAAGAAGGAATTGAAAACTATTTTTTGAACAGTGACAATAACCCTTTGATATAATAATGTTTCTTCCATGGTGTCTGCCTTCATTTAGATATTTAAGCTTTGCTGTTGAAGACTCTATGTTATACCCACATGCTCAAAGTCAAATTAATAATTCTAATTGTCTTAAAAATTAGGTAAAATCTAAAAATGTGAAATTAAATTCCCCTATGTTAACTCTCAGCACCTATCCTCTCTGTCCATTTTTATTCTTGGTCTATAGATTTATACACANACACCTCCTAACACCATACACAAAGATAAACTCAAAATGGATTAAAGACCTAAATGTAAGACCAGAAACTTAAAACTCTCAGAGGTAAACATAGATAGAACACTCAATGACATAAATCAAAGCAAGATCCTCTATGACCCACCTCCTAGAGTAATGGAAATAAAAGTAAAAAGTGGGACCTGATTAAACTTAAAAGCTTTTGCAGAGCAAAGAAATTATAAGCAAGGTGGAAAGACAACCCTCAGAATAGGAGAAAACAATAGCAAATGAAAAGAATTGACAAAGGATTAATTTCTAAAATATACAAGCAGCTCAATAGCAGAAAAACAAATGATTCAATCAGAAATGGGCAGACCACCTAAACAGACATTTCTCCAAAGAAGACACACAGATGGCTAACAAACACATGAAAAGATGCTCAACATCACTCATTAGTAGAGAAATGCAAATCAAAAGTACAATCAGATACCACCTCACACTGATCAGAATGGCCATCATCAAAAAGTCTGAAAACAATAAATGATGGAGAGGGTGTGAAGAAAAGGGAATGCTTTTGCACTGTTGGTGGGAATGTAAATTGATACAGCCACTATGGAAGACCATATGGAGATTCCTTAAAAATCTGGGAATAACACTACCATATGACCCAGCAATCCCACTCCTAGGCATATACCCTGAGGAAATCAGAATTGAAAAAGACACATGTATCCCACTGTTCATTGCAGCACTATTTACAATAGCTAGAACATGGAAGCAACCTAGATGTCCATCGACAGATGAATGGATAAAGAAGTTGTAGTACATGTACACAATGGAATATTACTCAGCCATAAAAAGGAACACATTTGAGTCAGCTCTAATGAGGTGGATGAACCTACAACCTATTATACAGAGTGAGTGAGTCAGAAAGAGAAAGAGAAATATCATATTCTAATGCATATATATGGAGTCTAGAAAATGGTACTGAAGAATTTATTTACACAGCAGCAGTAGAGAAACAGACACAGAGAATAGACTTATGGACATGGGGAGAGGGGAAGAGAGAGTGAGGTGTATGGAGAGAGTAACATGGAAACTTACATTACCATATGTAAAATAGACACCCAATGGGAATTTGCTGTATGACTCAGGAAACTCAAACAGGGGCTCTGTATCAACCTAGAGGGGAGGATGGGGAGGGAGGTGGGATGGAGGCTCAAAAGGGAGGGGATAAATGTATACCTATGGCTGATTCATGTTGCGGTTTGACAGAAAACAACAAAATTCTGTTAAGCAATTATCCTTCAATAAAAATAATTAAACACACACACACACACACACACACACACACACACACACACACACAGCAGAAGAGATCCTCTGCCTGGAAAAGAAAAAAAAAGAAAAGAAAGCGGGTGTAGCTAACTCATTAAACCTCTATGGCTATGCCTGGTGCCATGTACCTCCATCACCTGACTCAATGTTTTGGACCAGGAGAGAGATCTGACTCACAGACAATAGATCCCTGGACTGACAATCATCCCATAAGAGGCCTGATGGTTCAGTTTTGTCCACCAAGGATGACAGAAGTTAGGCAGACAACAAATTCTTAGACTTCTGGAATTTGGAGTTTACAATACAGAATTTGGAATGGAGTAAAGGAAGCTGAAGCAGAAAGACCCAGAGAATACAGGGCACAAGGGCCACTGCTGAATACTGGCTCCCCAACGTATCTTCAAAACAAGCTGCTGATAAGACAAAGCTGAGCGTGTTCTTTACCTACTGAGAGAGAATACTACCTTGGTAACGTCTTAAATGGCAGTCAGGATATTGAATGAGATTCTAAAGTCTGGTTCTTTTCATGAGTGGAGGGGCTTATAGCGCCTCACACACAAAACGGTACCAAGGGCTGTCGCACACCAGACATCTCTGTGATGATCAAGTTCTTCCTCTTACTTCTCCAACTCACCTTTTTTTCCTTAGAGCCTCCATCTTTCACCAATATATAACATTTGCTTAACTTAAAAGTTACAGAAAATTATGTCATTGAAATGACAACATGCCTCTATCATTCTGTTTGCTTGCCTATAAACTACATAGCACAAAGAAAAGAAAAGAGTCTAAACTCCAGCCTTTATTTATTCCAGGGACATGGAGAAGAAATTTGTTTGGTTTACTGTATTTACCAAAGTATTGGAGTGATGTTTAGGGCAACTGATAGAAGGTTACTGTTCCTTAAGTAGTGTGACATGGTACAATCCCAGCTCTACAAATAACTGGCTCTGTGGCCTTGCATTAGCCACTTAAAATGTCACCTGTTCATTTATTAAAGAAATATATCTTTTTTCAGTTTAACCATGCCTTATCAAAACAGTATGAAGATTACTATTGTGTTGCATATTTTAGTGGTAGATACCCTGCAAGTCCTGTTCTAATTTTCTAGCTTTTTCAGAAGAATCCAGAATCTCTCTCTCTCTCTCTCTCTTTTGGCAAATGTTTGGGTTAGCAATGGTTCTGAGAGCTCTGTTCCTGAAATACAGGGTGAGAATGGTTCACCAGTCTTAGTGTCCTCCAACTACTTTTGACACATCCAACCTACAATCCTGGAACCTAGGAAGTCCCTGGAAGTTCAATGGGATCGTTTCCCATCAGATCATGGGGCTGGAATCAGTCTTGCCATCCTATACANATACAGGGTGAGAATGGTTCACCAGTCTTAGTGTCCTCCAACTACTTTTGACACATCCAACCTACAATCCTGGAACCTAGGAAGTCCCTGGAAGTTCAATGGGATCGTTTCCCATCAGATCATGGGGCTGGAATCAGTCTTGCCATCCTATACACAACTACATACATTGTACACGTAGTGAACTCAAAAGCTTCCAGAATGACACACCCCACTCCGACCCCATTTTCAGTAGTTAGACTTAAGCCCTTTACAAGCTTATTTTCTGGGACCCTGAGATGTATCTTGCTCTAATTTATACCACCCAGTGTAGGTTGGATCTTTTCCTCCAAATACAATGGATTACCCAGAAGCATGTTACTGTTACCTACCTGACTGCAAGTATGGTCAATTTCTGGAGATTTTGATTCATAAATAACTCACTAGATTAGATATTTGGGAGTTCTAATACTTTCACTCCACTCCTTAAGATACTATAATTTGGGAAACCCTAAATTACTAGGTTGGGCCCAAGCACCTAATATCTCTCTCTCCCACTGGCCCATTCCTATGGCCCAGCACGCCTCATAGAAAACCTAGAATATTAAAACTACCTTTACTGCAGGCTGGGTTGGAGCTAGTTCTGTTCAGATAGTCTAGATGGTAGAAAGAAAGGGATAAGTATTCCTTTGTATGAGAGTAGAAAAGCGTTTGCTTCGAAGATCTATTTTAAACTAAGAAATTAATACACGAAATGGACCTGGCCTGGTGCCTGCTGTTTACCATTTTCTGATTGGGTGCAAACACGTCTGTGAATTTTTGGAGGTGAGCCAGCTGCTCCCTACTCATTCTCGTTGATTAAAATGCTCTCAGTAGAGATTCTATTCAGAATTCATCGCTCTGCTTTTGCCTGCTGGGAAATGGGAACTGCGAGGGCTTCTTCAGCTGAACGAAAAAAGTATTCCATTTCAGTAAGTCTCTCTCAGGTCCAAGGCTAACAGATTTTTCAAGGTTGGGGAACCTTTCTAAATTGTATCCCAGGCCAAGGAACACTTGTGCTTCATGTACTTCATGGGGCATGGTTTGGCCAAACAAGGAAGTAACAAAGGAGATGCCAATTTAATATAACTGTCTGAGGGACAGGGATTTACCCGATCATATACAGATGCTCCACACAGAGAGAAAATGTATAATACACATCCATCGAGGAGAGGGCAGCAATTTGTTTTCACTGAAAAAGATACTCATTATGGGTATAGATATGGATATACCTTCCCCATCACCACATTTCTCCCAACAACACTATCTGTAGACTTACAGAAAGCTTCGTACACTGTTATGGTGTCCAACATAAAACTTCTTTTCACCAAGGAGTTCATTTTATAGCAAAGGAAGGTAATATTAAAAAAAACTAATTGTTATCTCTCCTGCTTCCCCCATAAGCAGGGAAACCTTTTGAAGTGATTGGTGAGCAGTAGTAAAAATAATAAGGAATCATACTCATATGACCCAAAGAACTCACAAGTCTTTATTATAGCCTAAATGGTTCGGTAAGTATACCAGTGAAAGTGAAATAAAGATTGATATTCCTCTCAGTAAGTATACCAGTGAAAGTAGAATAAAGATTGGTATTCCAACTTGCTTTTAGTGAAACTGAAGGACAGAAAACTGAAATAACCCTGATCAAGATAATTCATCTGCATTGTTGAACTTGAAGCTCTTCAGTTTCTCTGATTTCCAATACACTCTTCTCTCACATTTGTTTTCCTTTCCCATCAAATCTCATATCAGTATCAACCAGAGGCCATACCGCAGAAGAGACACCAGTGAGATAGAGTGGAGGGCTTGTCCAGTGGAAGTCAGCTAGCTACGCAGTCTAGTCAGTCCACTCCAGGGTCTGTAACTGAATTTAGAAGCCGTGGTAGCAGTGGTGGTGGTAGTTTAAGTCACTAAGTCATGTCTGACTCTTGCAACCCCATGGGCTGTAGCCCGCCAGGCTCCTCTGTCCGTGGGATTCTCCAGGCAAGAATACTGGAGTGGGGTGCCATTTCCTTCTCCAGGNTGGTAGCAGTGGTGGTGGTAGTTTAAGTCACTAAGTCATGTCTGACTCTTGCAACCCCATGGGCTGTAGCCCGCCAGGCTCCTCTGTCCGTGGGATTCTCCAGGCAAGAATACTGGAGTGGGGTGCCATTTCCTTCTCCAGGGGATCTTCCCTAACCAGGAATCAAACCCGGGTCTCCTGCAATGCAGGCAGATTCTTTACCAGCTGAGCTACAGGGAAGCCCGTAGCAGGGATGAAGGCTACTCCTGAGCCCACGTCATGGGATCACCAAAGATGCTCTGGCAGTTGCCTTTGCTGAATGTCTGACATGTAAACAACAGAGACTGATGCTGAGTCCTTGATACGGGACCACACTGAGCAGAATGTGGTGGCAGGTTTATTACATCAGATCCCCTGGATGGGACAGTGATTTATTCTTCCTAGGATCTGGACACGTTCTGAAGGTATGCTTGACTTCCTTGCCCCACAGCTTCTCAGCCAGTCCAGGCACATGGAATGTCTGATTTCTTACGGAAACCTGTTAACCATGTTGTGAACCAGGGGCCCAGGTTAAGGATAAAAGGTGTCCAATGATGGACTTACAGTCACAGTGGCCTCTGATCCTACCTTATATTACCCAGAAGGCTTCCACATAATAGTGTATGGTACTGTGTTTTTAGTGGGTAGAACACAAGAGGTTAAAGTAGGAGAGGACCCACTCACCATTATTCTCAGTAGCCCACTTGAGAAATTTGTGCTTTCCATTCCTGCAACTCTAGGCTCTGTGTGATCAGAAGTCCTGACTCTCAGGAGAGGGACACGTCTCCTAAGAGACACACAAAGTGTTTCGCAAAAGCTCGAGTTACAGGAGACTCACAGGGCACCTCTTGGTGCTTCTATGTCCATAGATGGGCAATTACAGGAACTGTAGCCTGGGTTGGGCACCAGGGCTGGGACCTTTCATGGGTGAAGGTGTGTGTCATCCCCACGAGCAAGAAACCTAGACCAGCAGAAGGGCTGCTCAAGAGCGAGGTGAGTCTAGAAGGGTGGGAGGGAAGAAGAGATGAATGTCACTTGCCGCCTTAGGACTACAGCAGCATGGATTGTATCTTGTCTTACTGCCCCTCTGGTCATTATAAGTCTTTCTTTCAAGAACCTGTGACCAGCTGCCACCTTGAAGAATCAGTGATATGACAGAGGGAACCAGGGAATTGAGTGATGAAAGAGACATGCTATACCAGGTGCTGGCCAGTGCCTCAGATTCACTACCCCTGGGGTTACAGCGGCGGCCGCTTCCACTCCGCATCTCTGTGCCTGGAGACTTTTTCTAAAATGCCCAAACCAGTCTGCCCTCATGCACACCAGGTCTTAAATGCAGGGGAGTTCACATCCCCAGGAGCAACCCTCACTAGACACTGACAGTAATTGGTGCAAAGAACCCCAGCTCCCTCACCCCTCAAGGGCATCACTTGGCATGGGTGTTCTATCCTACTTCCTAGCTGCTTACTGTGGTAACATACCCTCTTTGGCTGCCTTCTCCGCCTCACTTCCCTACTCCCCTACAAAACGAAGGTGCCACCTAATGAATCACCGATGGGAAAACAAGAGAGTGGTCGCTGAGCCAGTGGGGAAGCATTGTCTCACACCCTAGACTCTGAGTCCAGAACCAGCATTCTCAAACATGGCATTGCCTGCCTATTCACTCTCAACCATTAATGGAAAGACATCAAAGTATAGGCTGCATGACTTGGAAATCACTCATGGATACCCTTGGAAATGATTTGAGAAGTGCAGAGCATATCTAGATAGTATACATACTTAAAATTTAGAAAACCTTCTCTTTCTTTTAAACCGCCAGTGACTTTCTGAGTTCAGACTGTAACCAGTGTAGCTATTAAACAGAACAGAACTTATTTGATAGAATGTGATCATAAAGCAATTTTATTTGCTTGATCAGACTCACTTGGTGAGCTAATTCCTTCTCTCCCTTGGACACAATCTCTGGTAAACCTAGAGTTTTTTCCACTTGTTCCTAGATAGTAAGAGTCTTCCAGTTACCCTTGGTCACACACATATGTGTACATACACAAAAACCAGTTTCACTGCAGGAATTAAAAAATCCATTCTTATGTAATAATGAGAACTGTAAACTTGAAGTTAAAGTGTCTTTCTCCCATAGCTTGGGCCTGCAATTAGAAAGGCAAATCCGCCCCCAGTTCCCACACGGGAGTGTTTTTTAGGGAAGGTGGGGGCCAGGAAAGGACTTCTTCAGTAGAGCTGTTGTGACCTGAGATGGCACCCTCTGGGTTTGGGGAGGTGTTGAAACACTCTCAGTGGGCCTGGGAGATCTTCAAAACCCTGTCTCGCAGTGCATTTGTGGATTCTTTGAAGACACTGTAGCCGGTAAGGTTTCATCTGAAGTCTGTAAGTGTGAGGAAACAGATTTCTCTCCAAAAAAAGCAAGCTGGCAAGCTCCTACCCCTCACCCCTAGACACCTGTATCTGTTGGTATCTTCCCATTCCTTCTATTCAGGCAGACTTGCTCCTGGAAGGAAGTCCTCTTGGGCATGTACTCTTGGGAAGTCCTCTTAAGGCAGATTTCAGCTGGGCCACATTTGGTTCCCAGAAGACATTCTTGTATCCATCACCCTGACAAACTCTTGAGTGCAGACCCATTCCAACTTGGCCATTCATCCTCACTCTTCAGATGATCAGGTTCCAGTCACTGCCTCTGGCCTTGGAGATTTCTCAGGTGTAGATTTCCACCGGCTTCCTAGGCTCAGGAGGTGTGTATTAGGTTCCCATGGTTCTCTCCAAAGCATCTTTCATTACTCTTAAAGTGGGAGGGAGTGTTTCCATAGTAAATTGGGGTGTTCACAGCATATCTGCACTTCTCTCCAAGGAAATCCTCTCCCTGGTCTCTTCACCCTTAACCCTTTGATACTCTTGAACCATATATCAAGATCAGTTCAGTTCAGTTCAATTTGGTCGTTCAGTCGTGTCAGACTCTTTGAGACCCCATGAATCGCAGCATGCCAGGCCTCCCTGTCCATCATCGGCTCCCGGAGTTCACTCAGATTCACATCCATCGAGTCAGTGATGCCATCCAGCCATCTCATCCTCTGCCGTCCCCTTCTCTTCCTGCCCCCAATCCCTCCCAGCATCAGAGTCTTTTCCA
>SJYV01046412.1:0-26724 GCA_006410875.1 Neotragus pygmaeus | reverse complement strand
AGTAAGCGTCTTCTAATTTCATGGCTGCAGTCACCATCTGCAGTGATTTTGGAGCCCCCCAAAATAAAGTCTGCCACTGTTTCCACTGTTTCCCCATCTATTTCCCATGAAGTGATAGGGCCGGATGCCATGATCTCAGTTTCCTGAATGTTGAGCTTTAAGCCAACTTTTTCAATCTCTTTCACTTTCATCAAGAGGCTTTTTAGCTCCTCCTCACTTTCTGCCATAAGAGTGGTGTCATCTGCATATCTGAGGTTATTGATATTTCTCCCGGCAATCCTGATTCCAGCTTGTGTTTCTTCCAGCCCAGCGTGTCTCATGATGTACTCTGCATACAAGTTGAATAAGCAGGGTGACAATATACAGCCTTGATGTACCCCTTTTCCTATTTGGAACCAGTCTGTTGTTCCATGTCCAGTTCTAACTGTTGCTTCCTGACCTGCATATAGGTTTCTCAAGAGGCAGGTCAGGTGGTCTGCTATTCCCATCTCTTTCAGAATTTTCCACAGTTTACTGTATATTATTTTACCACTTATTAAATACCTGCTCTTTGCACCATGGTGGCTGCTAATGACACAAGGATAAGGACGGGGTTTTTGACTTAAGAAGCCTAGATTTTAACAAATTATACTTTAAAGGCAGGCAGATAAAGGTACTCTTTCCTAATTTTCTGCTATTTGACTGAGTGGAGGCTCCCCTTAGATGACACCTGCTCTCCTTGCCTGCCACCTAAATAGAACAGCCCTTTTTTGGAACTTCTGTCCTTTGTTTGAAGCTCCTTTAAATGAAATTCTAGATATAATCTGGAGGCAATCAATTGCCTCCACACTTACCGTGTTTAACATTTCACCATGTAGCAGTGAAGTAGTAGTTAGAACTGATCAGTCCTGTCTACTTAACGCAGTATTTTCACCTCTCTTCATGTTGGGTGGTGGGACTGTAATAATGGTAATTTTAAAATGCTCCCCAAGAGATTTTAAAATGCAGCTAGGGTTGAAGCTTATCAATAAAACATACACACACACAACATCCTTAAAAGCACACTGTTGCTCAAAGCAGAGAAGGCAATGGCACCCCACTCTAGTACTCTTGCCTGGAAAATCCCATGGGTGGAGGAGCCTNAAAATGCAGCTAGGGTTGAAGCTTATCAATAAAACATACACACACACAACATCCTTAAAAGCACACTGTTGCTCAAAGCAGAGAAGGCAATGGCACCCCACTCTAGTACTCTTGCCTGGAAAATCCCATGGGTGGAGGAGCCTGGTAGGCTGAGTCCATGGGGTCGCTAAGAGTCGGACATGACTGAGCGACTTCACTTTCACTTTTCACTTTCATCCATTGGAGAAGGAAATGGCAACCCACTCCAGTGTTCTTGCCTGGAGAATCCCAGGGACAGGGGAGCCTGGTGGGCTGCCGTCTATGTGGTCTCACAGAGTCGGACACGACTGAAGCAACTTAGCAGCAGCAGCAGCTGCTCAAAGATTTAGTCTAGCTTCTGTCATCATTGGGAGAAATATCAATTGTATAAAGTCACAGAGATGAAGTAATATACATTTCAGACAGCATTATTTCATTGTTGCTTTGTGGGGTCCACTGCTCACATCTTCACTCTTTGTCTTCTGTCAGTCCAAAGACAGAAATGCCTGGTTTTGTAAAAGTCGTTCTTTCTTGTAGAGGGAAAAAGAAATGTAAGACCAGTTCTTTTCACAGAGAAATGAGAAATTGCACTGAAAATCAATACTCTTTTAAAATCTCAGAGCATCATTACTGCTTCCTCAGACAAAATTAGCAGTAATGCTCCTACATCACATTTTTATTGCAGAGTGAATTTGCAAAAAAAGGTTACAGTGAAAAATGATATCCAAGCTTAAGAGTGGCTTCATGGGATTATAAAATCTTGCTAGCATGACCCCTCACCCCAATTCTAATTCTTCCTGATGCTATTTTTATATGATCTTTAAGGTCAATCATAGATCAACAAACTCAGACTCATGAGTATCTTATATAATAACCATGTTAAGTCAAGCGCCAAACACTGTCTATTGCTCTTCTGTTTTTATGACTTTTTACAACCTGTTTCTAATATTTATAGCTCTGTTATTTATTGTATTTGTATTTGTAAGTTCCTCATGCATGCCTGCATGCACTCATTTATCCATCCCCAAACATTTCCTGAGTGTTCATTTCAGACACACACAGATGGAAGGACAGGGCCCTGCCTCTCCCTCGTGCTGTTACACTTCTTAGTGCTCACTGCAACCACAGGCGCCCCCACGGGGCTGTCTCAACAGATGGGTCTGACTCCTGGGGACTCTGTCTTGTGCCTCTTTGAAGGCCCTCTCTTAATATTTGTAGGAATGGGCAAGAATACAAGTGGAAGCCCATGTACCATGCACCCTGCATCACATATAAATAGTTTAAAGTTACATATTAAGCTATCACACCTCTAAATAAAATATGGTCTCTCATCTTATCTTGTAAATATACCTTCATAACTGTAAAACTGAAAAAATACATATAAAGTATTTTCTACATGACTAAAAGACAGCAGATATCAAAGATGACTTGATTAGTTATTTTTAGTATATGCCTTTAGGTGGTTTAATTATTTTTTAATTATTTTAATTATATTGCAATTATTTTTGTATGTCAGTGGGCTGGCACTGTTTGGGTGAATAATAAAGATGTATATATAATTCATAAATTATGTATTTTCCATTAAATTGATTTCTTGCCTTCATTTTAGCAAATCCACTGATGGCCTTGCTATAATCAAGATTTTTAGATTATTTATTTTCTCTTGAAAGAAATGATGTTAGGAATAAAAATCAAAGGTATGTGTGTATAAATGAAAGCATAATTAGAATGTTTTTAAAATGTAAATTAAAGGAAATATAAGATGGAAACAACTTACTATATGTATTTCTAAAATGTCATTTTATTTAAATTACAAAATAAAATTAATATCAAATTATTATATGAAATTGTTTTTAAAACCTGAAATTTAATCTGTTTTGATATTTTAGTTATATAACATTAGCTTATTTTAAATAAACTATTTTTAGTTTTAGTTTTCAACAGCCACCTTGTTGCCAATGTAAAGAATTAGTATAGATATGCAAACATATTACATTTAATCCTATTTAAGTGCAAATTTGAAAGCAATATAAATTATATAATATTATGAGATGCTTCTTGACTGTTATATGCAACTGTTGTAAATATTGTGCGAGATAAGAGAATGAAGCCATTGACATCGTTCCTTTGTCATCAGCCTCTCAGTAAAGTTCTCCCATCCTGTTCTCAGCCCCCTTCTCTTTCTTAACCTACTCCCCTGGTGGCTCAGATGGTAAAGCGTCTGCTTACAATGCAGGAGACCCGGGTTTAATCCCTGGGTCGGGAAGATCCTCTGGAGAAGGAAATGGCACCCCACTCCAGTACTCTTGCCTGGAAAATCCCATGGATGGAGAAGCCAGGAAGGCTGCAGTCCATGGGGTCGCAAAGAGTCAGACACGACTGAGCGACTTCAGTTTCACTTTCACTTTCACTTTCTCATTCTTAACCTTTATAAGAGCTTCTCTGGTCATACTCTTTGATCAAAACTCTTTCCAGAATGTTCTTAGGTAAGACTCTCTCCACCATGTTCTACCAATCAACACATTTCCTCTACTTTCTTTCAGAAATTTGTTGAAATCTCTAATCCATTCATGGTTCCACTCTTAGTCTCTTTACTGCTATGCATTTATTCTTCGTTTATCCTTTTGCTCTCATTTTAATGGGGTTCTGAAGAGGGGGAAGGTGGTTAGTAAATATGTGTATTCAGTAGTCATCATGAAATTTCTGTTTCTTTTGCATCAATAAAAGCAATTTTTATAACTAAAAGAAAAAAGATGATAAGAGGATTTAAAAATCTTCAGCTTCCCAGTGAAACCCATTATTACAATAGTATATTCACTAGTGCAGCCCAAATAAAAACTCTTCCTTTTAATATTTAAGATGCCAGTATTTGAGGGACAGTTGTACAGGGCTGTCTTCATATAGAGATTGTGAGTCTATAGATACATTCACTTATTCTTGCTTGTGATCAAGGGCACACTCATTGTGAGAGCAGGAGTTAAGAAGAAGGGCACCATGGGTGACCATGAGAGATGGGGGCTCACCATCCATATGAAGATCAAACCTGTCACCTCGGCCTCAGAGACACTAGATCTCACAAAGTGAACTTGTTTTTTATCGTGCTTGTAGAGCATTATGGAGTAAGAAAGTGGAACAGGTTGATTTCTCTCCTCCTGTGAGAATTTTTTTTATATATATACTTCAGTGGTATTAAGTACATTCATATTGTTGTGCATCCATCACCACCATCCATATCCAGAATTCTTTTCATGTTGCGAAACTGAAATTCTATACCAAATAAACAATAACTCCATTTCTCTGCTCCTTAGGCCCTGGCAAGCACCATTCAACTTTTTGTCTTTATGATGTTTAATCTAAATACCTCATATAAATGGAATCATATAGTATTTGTCCTTTTGGGATTGGCTTATTTTACTTATTTAATGTAATGTCCTCAGCTTTCACCCATGCTGTACTATATGTCAGAATTTCCTTCCCTTTTAAGGCTAAATAATATTGCATTGTATGAACATACCACCCTGTGCTTATCTACTCATCCATTGATAGGCACTTGTGTTGCTTCAGTGTTTTAGCTATTGTGAATGATGCTGCTTTGAACGTGGTATAGACATATAAAATTGAGGTCTTGCTTTCAATTATTTTAAGTACATACCTAGAAGTGGAATTGCTGGATCATAGGGTGAACCTGTTTCTAATTTTCCAAGGAACCATGGTACTTTTTTCACAGCAGCTGTACCGGTTTACATTCCCAGCAACAGTGCACGAGTTCTGATTTCTCCACATCCTTATTGACACATAGTTTTCCAGGTTTGAGGTTTTTGTTTTTTTTTTTTTACAGTGGCTATCCTAATATGGATGAGTTGGTCTTCATTGTGTTTTACACATTTCTTCTAGACTGAGTCTTTGAATTCTATCTACTACTCTATTGTTAGAGATAGAGGAAGAGAAAATACTAGAGCTTCTTCAAATGCTGGAAGATTATCTTCAATTTTCCAAAGAAATAATAAAAATCAATTACCAGGCATAGCTGTATTTGACTGTCAAAAATGTTCACACATAAAGGCAAGAGATTAAATCCCATATTAAATCTTTCCAGATCATCAGCTTCATGGAGCAGTTAAAAAAAAAAAAGCTACAGCTGTCACTGTGTTGAGCTTCTGAACACAATGTGCAGCAGCTACAGAAGCAAAGACCCTGTTATAATTGCACTCTATATGGCTTTTGGAAGCCAGGTATTTTCCACTTTGTTAATTACCTGCCTTCAATACAAATTGGGAAGGAAAAGTATAGCAAAGAAGGAAAAACTCAGACTGAGACATCAACCCATGGTCTTTTAGCTGAGATCACGCACCTGGTGTCAGCTCAGATTTTTGATGTTTCTTCGCAGAAAGAATTCAGCGAGAGACAAAGTGATAGATAAGAAGTGAACTTACTTACAGACAAACACACTCCACACACACACACACACACACACACACACACACACACACAGAGTGTGGGCCATCTCAGACGGTGAGAGGCCCTGAAATATGGCCATGGTTAGTTTTTATGGGTTGAGTAATTTCATAGGCTAATGAGAGGGAGGATTATTTCAACTATTTGGGGCAAGGGGTAGAGATTTACAGGAATTGGGCCACCACTCACTTTTTGGTCTTTGATGATTAGCCTCAGAACTGTCATGGCACTGATATGTGCGTCACTTAGCATATTCTAATGTATTACAGTGAGCATATAATGAGGCTCAAAGGTTCACTGGAAGTCAGATCTTCCACCGTCTGGGACAGAGTTAGTTCTAACCAGTTTTCATCATGTCCTATGGCTATGTCATTCTTTTAAAGGGTATGCCCTTCCACCTTCCCTTTTGTTTCACTCCTACAGCACTACAGGTTGGTGATTTTCAAATACACATCAAGGGGCTTGCTAGAACATAAATTCACAAAATATCACAGGAGTACACCTGATGAAACAGTATTTGTGTGCACTTTGATGGTTTGGAATTTTGTTAAATGATGGTAGCATCTGTCTCTCTTCAAGTCAATTTGATGTCTGTCTAAAATTAAAGGAAAAGGTGGACTTATGAATTCATCCACTGAAGTTGGATATAACTGATCACTTCTAATAGTACCTCGTGAGAAACACTGGGCTGGATGAAGCACAAGCTGGAATCAAGATTGCTGGGAGAAATACCAATAACCTCACATATGCAGATGACACCACTCTTATGGCAGAAAGTGAAGAAGAACTAAAGAGCCTCTTGATGAAAGTGAAAGAGGAGAGTCAAAAATTTGGCTTAAAACTCAACATTCAGAAAACTAAGATCGTGGCATCTGGCCCCATCACCTCATGGCAAATAGATGGGGAAACTGTGAAAACAGTGGCATACTTTATTTTTTTAGCCTCCAAAATCACTGGAGATGGTGACTGCAGCCATGAAATTAAAAGATGCTTACTCCTTGGAAGAAAAGTTATGACCAAACTAGACAGCATATTAAAAAGCAGATATGTTACTTTGCCAACAAAGGTCCATCTAGTCAAAGCTATGGTTTTTCCAGTGGTCATGTATGGATGTGAGANGCTTACTCCTTGGAAGAAAAGTTATGACCAAACTAGACAGCATATTAAAAAGCAGATATGTTACTTTGCCAACAAAGGTCCATCTAGTCAAAGCTATGGTTTTTCCAGTGGTCATGTATGGATGTGAGAGTTGGATTGTGAAGAAAGCTGAGTGCTGAAGAATTGATGCTTTTGAACTGTGAGTTGGAGAAGACTCTTGCGAGTCCCTTAGATTGCAAGGAGATCCAACCAGTCCATCCTAAAGGAGAACAGTCCTGTGTGTTCATTGGAGGGACTGATGTTGAAGCTGAAACTCCAATCCTTTGGCCATCTGATGCAAAGAACTGACTCACTGGAAAAGAACTTGATGCTGGGAAAGATAGAAGTCAGGAGAAGAAGGGGATGACAGAGGATGAGATGGTTGGATGGCATCACTGACTCGATGGACATGGGTTTGGGTGCACTCTGGGAGTTGGTGATGGACAGGGAGGCCTGGAGTGCTGCAGTTCATGGGGTGTCAAAGAGTTGTGTATGACTGAGTGACTGAACTGAACTGAATATGTCAAAATCATGGCCTCATATCTAAAGGCACATTTTATTTCCAATTCATGTGGGAATTTATTTAAAACTTACAGGATGCTTGAAACCTATTTCCAGTGTCTTGTATTGAAGATGACAATGATGTGCACTGGAGGTGATTTCTTAAGCATTCTCAGGCCTCATTATAGCAAGATGGACCCTTCGTAAGGGAGTTAGTATCCTGAAACCTCACCCTCTGGTCTTAAGGACTGGCAATAAAAGAACATTCTGGTTTCCAGGAGGAAAGCCTGTTTTAATTATGTTCTATATGCAGAATCTTGGTGTGCATGCATCAGAAGCTCTGTAAAATAGAGAGAGTGTTGGATTGGTGAGGCTCTAGGAAAAGCCTCAGAGCACAAATGTCTTTCCATGGTGACAGAATAAACTCAGGAGAGCAGTGAGGCTCAAGGAGCATCAGTGTCTCTATCCCTTACAACTCTGCATTAAACTGTCCTGTGAAATAGACAAAGAGGGGAGAAGCTTATACTGTACTTTTCTGTCCCCACAGAGACAGAGAAGGGTTTTATGTCAGTAACTGTAATATCAAGCCATTAACTTTAAACCAACACTGCAGAAGAGCTAGGATGCAAATGTATTTACTGAAACAGTGCAGAAATTATAGTGAAATGGCTCATTTGAAGAGCACATTTGAAAGGCAGGTATAGTTTAATTGAGAATTATATACAAAGAGAAAAATAGAATAAAAATTGATAAGTTTGTTTAATATTGACTTATTTAAAAACAGTAGATTCATTGCCAAGTTGCTCTTCACTTCCTCTCTCTCATACCATTTTTTCCTTTAAATAGACACTTTCAGATTTTTTCTCCTTCTCTTGAATGAGTGGGGATAATCACAAAATAAGAAATGTGAAGACCATTTATTGAGTACAGAAAAAGACCTATCCAGTCACTTTTCTTATCTGTGGGTTCTGCATCCATGGATTCAACCAACAGTGAATAGAAGATACTCTGAAAAAAAAATTTTTTTTCCAGAAAATTCCAAAAAGCAAAGCTTGAATTGTTGCTTGCTGGCAGCTAATCACATAGCATTTATTGGGTATTTTAAAGTAATCTAGAGATGATTTAAAGTAAATGGGAGGATGTGTGTAGGTCATATGCAAATTATTTGCCATTTTATGGAAGGGACTTGAATGTCCATGGATTTTGGTATCCCTGGGAGGTCCTGGAACCAATCCCTGTGGATACAGAGGGACAGCTGTAGTTGTTTTTTGCCTGAGAGCCTGCAAGAGAAGAAAATGAAGAGAAAATCTCTTCATTAACTGCTGTTAATTCATCATTTTCTCTACAATTAGCTTGAAATGAGCTGTGCAGAGAGGATGTAGCCTGTGTAACAGTAACAGGATTTCTGCCAGATTTCAGTCTTGGTGGTTGCGTTTCTTCTTCCTCATGTCTGTCATGTACAGACAGAGGTTACAACAAAAGCATCATGACCAATTGGACAACACCACGCTTTTTCTTTTTTTTCTTTTTTCTACCTTACAATCCATTCCCAGATTCTGTTCCATGGACATTTCTTTCTTTCTTTTTTTTTTTTTTACCTTTTTTTCTAATTTTATTTTTACTTTATTCTACTTTACAATACTATATTGGTTTTGCCATACATTGACATGAATCTGCCACAGGTGTATACGAGCTCCCAATACTGAATCCCCCTCCCACCTCCCACCCCATATCATCCCTCTGGATCATCCCCGTGCACCAGCCCCAAGCATCCTGTATCCTGTATTGAACATAGACTGGCACNTCTACTTTACAATACTATATTGGTTTTGCCATACATTGACATGAATCTGCCACAGGTGTATACGAGCTCCCAATACTGAATCCCCCTCCCACCTCCCACCCCATATCATCCCTCTGGATCATCCCCGTGCACCAGCCCCAAGCATCCTGTATCCTGTATTGAACATAGACTGGCACTTCGTTTCTTACATGATAGTATACATGTTTCAATGCCATTCTCCCAAATCATCCCACCCTCTCCCTCTCCCTCAGAGGCCAAAAGTCCGTTCTATACATCTGTGTCTCTTTTGTTGTCTCACATGACATTTCTTAATATTTGGGATCAAGTCCAGAAACCTACCTAAGGGGAAAAAAAAAATCTGTTAGTAGAATATAGCAGGAACTTAAGAAAAAAATTATATGATCAATAGATACCCAGAAAGTATTTGATAAAAATCCCTTGTCTCCAATTAATTTGAAATGGTAGCTGTCTTCTAAAATAGCAGCTATCTTGCACTCCGTAGGGAAACATTAGAAACATTTCTGTTAATTTCTAAGCAATTCTAGGATGCTTGCTAGAAGTCATTGTTGCTTAACCTTATCATAGAATTTCTGGGCAAAGCAATAAAAATGAAACAGCAATGATAGAAATGGGCATTGGCGTGGACAAGAAAATTATTATTTATAATCTAATGATATGCCACATAAATAACAAATATAGATTATTTACCAAACCCAAGAAAACCTGCCAAAAATTATTGGAGGCTTGGTATTCTGTTTCTATCACAGAACAGCCCCCCACATTACCCTTGGCAGACTGAAGGGGAGCTTGCCTCAGAAAACAGAGCCATTGGAAGCGACACTCTGACTAGCACATCTACCAACCCACACATCACTTCCATGCCTATTGCGACGGATGTGGGGTCCTGGCTTTTACCCATGACCAACCCCTTCACTTAGGGACTTCCCTGTAGCTCAGATGGTGAAGAATCTGCCTGCCATGCAGGAGACCTAGGAGACCTGGGTTGGATCCCTGGGTTGGGAAGATCCCCTGGAGAAGGGAATGGCAACCCACTCCAGTATTCTTGCCTGGAGAATTCCGTGGACTGAGGAGCCTGACGGGCTACAGTCTGTGGGGTTGCAAAGAGCCGGACGTGACTAGCGACTAACATTACTACCACTACTACTGATCCCTTCACTTATGCTCCGGCTCTTACCCTTCTCCCTTAGTTAAGGGCACCACTCTTGCACTTACCCCCCTCTCTCAAGTATCAGATTCACCCTCTACACTGGATCATTCCCACTAGCATCCAAACATTCTTGAGCATCTTCCATCTGAAAAGGCTGTACCTTGGCCTGGCTTCACCTTCCTGCTGCCCCATTGTTTAGCTGCCTTTCCCCTGCAAAACTACTTTTAAAAGTTCCCCTTATTCACCTTACTCCTTGACCTCCCGTTCTTTCTTAACTCATGCATACCAAGCTTTTGCCTCTACCACTTCAGTGAAACAGCTCTTGCTGAGGTCATCACTAATGACCCCCGTGTTGCTGTAAGCCAAGAGTCAGCCCTCAGTTCTATTCTTACTCTCTCTACAGCTCTGGACTCAGCTGAGTCCACACCTGATTCCCTCCTCTTGAAATTGTTTCTCCACTTCGCTGTGTGACATTATTTCTCTTGGTTCTTCTTCTACTCCATTACTTGTACTTTGTAGCTCTTCTTAGCTGAATATTCCTTGCCTTCCTACTTTTTAGTTATGGGCATGTCTCAGGGCTCAGTTCTACAACCTCTTTTCTGTGTACACTCACTTCCTAGGCAATGTCAAATAGTCCTATGGCTTCAGCATGCTGTTTGCAGTTCTCCAAGGCTGATTGCTCTCAAACTTACCATATTCTATCAATTCTAAGACACTCTTTCCCCTCACATTTTACTTTATCTGAAATTGGGCTGTGTCTTACAGTTTATGCTATCTTATAATTTTTGTCATCCAGGCAAGGGTTGTGAAGTAATTGCTCTTGCCAGAGAGCTTGGCCACATTTATTTATATTATCAATAATCCAGTTGCTCATAAGTCTCAAGATAAAGAAGAGACGTATCTAATATGAGGCAGATCACAAAATCATGGGCTTTGAGCCAGATGCCATGCTTGGATAAGATTTTGAGAGGCCTTTACAGGTGATGAATGTATTTTGCATGTAGGAGGGATTGTGAACAATGTTGGCTAAAGAGCAGACGGTGATAGATTAGTTTGTATTAATGGATACAACTAATTAGTTGTATTAGTTGTATAATGGAAATGACTTCCCCATATCCATGCCCAGTGTTTATAAGTGTATTGTCCCCCACCCACCTCTGAGCTTGGCCTCACACTTTTCTTGGGTCAATAGAATGTTAGCAGATGTGATCCAAGCGGAAGGTTGAAAAGCACTTGCATGACTGACCTGTTCACTCTGATTCTCCCCGCAGGACATAAAAACTTTCCTGAGCTAGTCTGAAGGAGCAATATAGAAGACAGCAGAGGAGAGCTCAAATGCCTAGCTGTCCCAGCCGCCTCGGCCAGCACTGCTACACCAGCTGAGGTTGTTTTCAATCAGCCAAGAGTCAAATGAGAGAAACAAGCTCAGAGGAGAAGCATATCTGGCTGAGCCCCTCCTAAATTGCCCCCCCCCACCCCGCAGAGCTAAATAAGTGTGAAATAGATGGGTTCAAATATTTGAAGGGGAACTGTATGAGCAAAGGAAGAGACACACTGCTTTCAGTTGCAGAGGCAGAATTAGAATTTGTGGATTAGAAAAGCAGACGGGATCTATGCGATCACCATTTCTTAAGGGCTTGCTATATGCCAGTCACGTTAGGTGCTTTACCTCACTTACCAAGTCATCAAATAAAAATCCTGCAGCAAACCCGTCAGGTTGTTACTATGCCCATTTTACAGATGAAGAAATTAAAAATCAGAGAGGTGGTAATTTACTCGGTATATTAGCCAGGATTCCATCAGAAGTAGAAAGAAAGTGATAAGAGACAGGGGAAGAGAGAGAGATCTAGGGAAAAATCCGTTTATGTGATTGTGAGGGCTGGCAGACTGCTAGAGCTATGAGAATTAGAGCTAGAGCTATTGAACTCTTGAGCCCTAAGTTGCAATCCACAGATGGAATTTTTTCTTCAGGAGAGCCTTAGTTCCACTCTTCAGGCTTTTCAAATGATTGAAGCAGGTCCACCCAAATTACCTAGGATACTCTTCCTTTCTTAAAGTAAACATATTGTAGATTTTAATCACCTCTACAAAATACCTTCACAGCAACACCTACCATTCCCCTATTGATGAGCAGTTAGATTTTTTTTTTTTAAGCTTCCCCCTATTCTAAATAATGCTGTGTTGAACATCTTCACACAGCACTTGGCACATTTGTTTTAGTATTTCTTTGGGACGTAAGTTCCCGGGAGCTTAGCTGATTTGGAGAGACAGTTGAGCTGTCTGTTAAGTGTTAGAGTTGATTAAAACAACGAGTCAAAATCTAAGTTACAGTTAAGGGTTTACTCATTTTCTACAATAATTCAAGTAGAAGACTTGAGCTGGAGAAAGCACCGACTCTCCCTCTTTAATTTTCTCTGTGGAGCTGTGCCCTGGTGAAGGGTCAGCTGGGTCAGTGCAGACCTGGGGATCATCTCACTGTGCAGGGGGCCCTGAACAAAAGACTCCGGCAGTTTTATGGACTCTGAGATTGTGGGGGGCATGAGAGGGAAGGGGCAGGAGTGGNCCCCCCCCACCCCGCAGAGCTAAATAAGTGTGAAATAGATGGGTTCAAATATTTGAAGGGGAACTGTATGAGCAAAGGAAGAGACACACTGCTTTCAGTTGCAGAGGCAGAATTAGAATTTGTGGATTAGAAAAGCAGACGGGATCTATGCGATCACCATTTCTTAAGGGCTTGCTATATGCCAGTCACGTTAGGTGCTTTACCTCACTTACCAAGTCATCAAATAAAAATCCTGCAGCAAACCCGTCAGGTTGTTACTATGCCCATTTTACAGATGAAGAAATTAAAAATCAGAGAGGTGGTAATTTACTCGGTATATTAGCCAGGATTCCATCAGAAGTAGAAAGAAAGTGATAAGAGACAGGGGAAGAGAGAGAGATCTAGGGAAAAATCCGTTTATGTGATTGTGAGGGCTGGCAGACTGCTAGAGCTATGAGAATTAGAGCTAGAGCTATTGAACTCTTGAGCCCTAAGTTGCAATCCACAGATGGAATTTTTTCTTCAGGAGAGCCTTAGTTCCACTCTTCAGGCTTTTCAAATGATTGAAGCAGGTCCACCCAAATTACCTAGGATACTCTTCCTTTCTTAAAGTAAACATATTGTAGATTTTAATCACCTCTACAAAATACCTTCACAGCAACACCTACCATTCCCCTATTGATGAGCAGTTAGATTTTTTTTTTTTAAGCTTCCCCCTATTCTAAATAATGCTGTGTTGAACATCTTCACACAGCACTTGGCACATTTGTTTTAGTATTTCTTTGGGACGTAAGTTCCCGGGAGCTTAGCTGATTTGGAGAGACAGTTGAGCTGTCTGTTAAGTGTTAGAGTTGATTAAAACAACGAGTCAAAATCTAAGTTACAGTTAAGGGTTTACTCATTTTCTACAATAATTCAAGTAGAAGACTTGAGCTGGAGAAAGCACCGACTCTCCCTCTTTAATTTTCTCTGTGGAGCTGTGCCCTGGTGAAGGGTCAGCTGGGTCAGTGCAGACCTGGGGATCATCTCACTGTGCAGGGGGCCCTGAACAAAAGACTCCGGCAGTTTTATGGACTCTGAGATTGTGGGGGGCATGAGAGGGAAGGGGCAGGAGTGGAAGAGTACTGGGTACCAAGCCAGAGTAGAGAACGTGTCCTCCTGGCTTCCCCCTCTCCCTTCATAAGGGGGCCTCTGCAGGGGCATCTAAGGACCTCACCCCAAGCCTCAGGACCCAGGAGTGAAGGCATTAGGCTTGGGATGGAAATATGTGAAGAATGTGAGCAGCATAGGAGACCTGGGTCCTTGAGTGCATCCCCCTTCAGACTGCGATGCACAGCTGGGACTCCAGTCTGGTCAGGAGGGCAGCGTTCTGGTGAGGCCTGCCAGGTAAAGCCTTTGTAACTGCCCGTGGCCAGGCCTGAAAAACCACACAAAGGCTTTTATCCAGGAGCCCCCAACTTCTCATAAATGCTGGGTCAGAGGGATATGCACTTTTTAAAGGCTTTGGCACATAATACTGTTCAGAAGGGTGACAGTTTGCCCATTACCGCAGCTCATCAATGTTGGGAATGGTTGTTCTCTTCAAATATTTGACAATCTGGCAGTTAATTGTGGTTTCTCATCACTTCAGTTTCTCTTTACTGGTTACCAGGGAAATGGACCAGCTTTCCATGATTTCTTTAAATGAGGCAGTTGTTGCATGGTCTGCCTCTCTTGTTTTGATTGGAAATACCAGCTCTATCAGATAATTTACTTATTTTGGTGCTGGTTCCTCATGATTTTAATTATTATAACTTTAGTTAAAACTTTTATTTTAATATCTGATAGGACTGAACCTTTTCCCATTATCTTTTTTTTTTTTTCAATTTTTGTCTTGCCTTTTATGCATTTACCTTTAGCTATATGTCCAATTAGTCTGGGGTGGTTTTCAATGAGACAGGGGTGTAAATACCTTGCTTAGTTGAGGAAGAGCAAGAAGATTGTTGACATCATTTTTCCATTTTGCCCAAGCAAGGTAAGCCCTTTTATATTTACCAGGACTGTGAAAACTGTATAAAATGACATGTACATACACTTAAGTTACATACGTAGTCTTTACTGTACATGATTTTCATACTGCCATGGTTTAGTTAATAGCATATCTCTAACAATAGAGTTCAAGTTTCAATTACTGTAGTATACTATGATAATTGCATAAAGTGCATATCTTACTGCTAGCTCTTCAGTCTACAAGTCACTACACGCATAACAGATCAACACATGAATCAGTGACCTATCACTTCTCTTCCTTTAACGTTGGTCAGTACTCAGTCATTGCATATTATTCAGTTCAACCTCAGGTAGCAAAGGGTAGGTGTGTTAAACTCATCTCCCAGTGATACATCTGTGTGATATTTTATAAAAATGGATAATCAAAAGAAGAAATTAGGTAACGAAGATGAAACTGCAGCAAAAAATATTACTAAGTGATAATGCTGAAATTTGAATGTACATAGAATTATAGAAGCAGTAGCAACTGGGAACCTTGACCCTGATGCTCTTCAAAAGACTAGATCTCTAGTCAGAGGAACAAATAACAACCGACATAAATTTTACAAGTGGTGGTGACAAAAAGGATTTGTGTGTCTCTGGAAGTGACCGGGGCAAAAAACTTCAAGTTAAAGGAAATCTTGGAGACATCTCAGAGCATTGAAAATGCAAAGGATAAAACATTGGAAGCTGATCCGAACTTTAAAAGGAGTATGATAGTTTGCCAAAGCAATGGAAAGATGCTTGCTCCTATCATAAATTATACAGGAAGAAGGAGATTACTGTCCAAATTATGATTGAGAAAGTATTTTTGAGGTATAAAGAGAAATGAAATAAAGCATTTTCATTCTCAGCGTTTCTAATGTTCCAAATTACAGTGTACTAAATTCTACTATTTCTTTATACATTTATTACCAACAGCAAGAGTTTTTAATGCTTGGCCAATGGTAAATTTAAAAACTCCAACTTTTCCCTTCTGTGTACACCGAAGGGAAAATGGGTTTTTCCCTGCTATGAGTTTCCTTCCTTAGTCTCTTTAACTATTCACACAAATATTACACTTGTGACATTTCTGATCACCATTACGTGTGGAAGCTTTTGCCCCATACCAGGCAATTCTCTAGGGCTTCCCTAGTGGCTCAGCAGTAAGAGTCCACCTGCAATGTAGGGGCCGCAGGAGACCTGGGTTCTATCTTTGGGTTGGGAAGATCCCCTGAAGGAGGGGATGGTGACCCACTCCAGTATTCTGGCTTGGAGAATCCCATGGACAGAGGAACCCTGCAGGCTACAGTCCATGGGGGTTGCAAAGAGTTGGCACAACTGAGTGACTTAACATGTATGTACGTGGGTAATTCTCTGGGACACCGGCTGGGTGTCCTGCAATTCAATAGAATTCTAACACCATCTGCTTGGAGATAGTGTCAGACCCCACAGGTCAAGGGCTCAGCCCCACAAGACTGCTTCCCCAACCTCCCCAGCTCCACACACAAACACACATAACACACACGCACACCACTCTTTAGTGGCCAATCACAATCCCATATTATCACCTGTCCTTCTGACCATCTGGCTATAAATTCCAATGACCTCCTCCTTGGGTTCAATTACGTTGCTAAAACAGCTCACAGAACTGAGGGAAACAGTTGTTTGCCAGTTTACTGAAGGATAAAGATGAACAGTTTGACTGAGAGATACATAGCGTGAGGCCTGGGAGGGTCCCCAGCACAGGAGCTTCTGTCCCTTTGAGGCTGGGGTGTGTCCGCCTCCCAGTGTGGCTGTGTTCATTAACCTAGAAGCTGTCCAAGCCACGTATTGCATGGTGGCTTCACCAGGCAAGCACAATCAATTGTTAACTCCTTCTCTAGCTTCTCTCTCCTTTCTGGAGGATAGAGACAGGGCTGAAAATTCCAAGCTTCGAATCATGGCTTGGTCTTTCTGGTGACCAGTCCCCATTCAGACTCACTGCAGTAGAACAGAAAATGTCCCCAGTGCTCTTATCACTTAGGAAATTACGAAGGTGTCAGGAGTTCTGTATTAGGAACCGGGAACAGAGACCAATATATATGTTTTATTATCTCTCGGACAATTTGTAAAGCTCACAAAACAACTGTGATTTCTTCCCATTGATAAGATCATTTTGCATGATTTCTGCCCACACAGTCACTTCTACATTGATACACTATCACACCAAGTGAGCACAGTTTGTATTATGGAAAACAAGAAGGCAGGGTGAGGAAGAATGATAAGCAAAGTGGAAACCTCATAGCTCAGAGCAGATGGCAGGAAAAGAAAAAGCTTCATTTTGGAAAGAAAAAGCCCATGAGACCACCACTGGCCTAGAGGATAAATGTGCTACAACTGAGTTATGTGGGCATACTGATACTCCAGAAGGTTCTTCCCAAAACAAAATCGCTATGTCAGATAGTTGAATCCCTATAGTTACTGCAGAATTATTTATAATAGCCAAGAGACAGAAACAACCGAAGTGTTCATCAGTAAATGAATGGATAAAGAAAATGTGTTGTGTGTGCATGCTTAGTCACTCAGTTGTGTCCGACTCTTTGTGACCCTGTGGGCGTAGCCCACCAGGCTCCTCTGTCCATGGAATTCTCCAGGCAAGAATACTGGAGTGGGCAGCCATTCCCTTCTTCAGGGAATCTTCCTGACCCAGGGACTGAACCTATGCCTCCTGCATTGCAGGCAGATTCTTTACCATCTGAGCCACCAAGGAAACCTTAAGAAAATGTGATGCGTGTATGTATATGTATGTGTATATACAATGTAATGTGATTCAGCCTTAAAAATGAAGGCAATCTTGCCATTTGTGACAACATGGTGGACTTTGAGGGCATTATGCCGAATGAAATTAGTCAGACACAGAAAGACAGATACTGTATGATCTCACTTATAAGGGAAACCAAAGAAACAAAACCCTGAACTTCTAAATACAGAAAACAGAATGTACTGACTAGAGCAGGGGTTAGTGAGTAGGAGAACCGGACGGAGGTGGTCAAAAGGTACACACTTCCAGTTAGAAGATAAGTAAGTACTGAGAACAGAATATAGAACCTGAAGACCATACTTAATATTACTGGATGGTATGTCTGAAAGTTGCTAAGAGAGTAAATTCTCAAAGTTCTCATCACAAGGAAAACATTTTTTCCTTTTGTAACCATAGGAGATGATGTTAACTAAACTTATCTTGGTAATCATTTCACAATATCTACAAGTCAAGTCATGCTGTACACCTCAAAGTTACACTCTATGTCAATTAGGTCTCAACAAAACTGCAAGATAATAAGGTTCTTCCCTATAATCAGTTTATTTCAACAGAATGAGTATCTCCGAGGCTTTTGCTTATATTCTGGTCCGGGTTGCCTGAGTGCTCCTGGCTCCTTTCCTTCAGGAGATGAGATTGTTGAGGTCAAGGATATCTCCCGTCTTAGCGCTGTGTCAGGGAGGGGGAGAGTTCTCCCTCCAGTTCTTTGTGTGACGTCATCCTGGCCACTTAATCTTCCAGTACAGTGACACAGTGAAACCCTTTCAGCCTAATGGATTCAGGCACATCTTTCCTGGGCCGAGAGCCAGAAATGGATTGATGTCCTGGTTTGGAAGGAGAAGGAAAGCACAAAGACTTTTTCCAGTCAAGGAAGAAACAAGAGAAAAAAAAGAAATACAGTTTTTGTCAATGGCTCTGAGTGAGGATTTTTCCTTAAAATCTCAATGATGCTGTACAATGTTGTGAAAGTGTTTTATAAAGCCAGGAAGGGCTAGCTGTGCTTAACGAGGTCATTCGATTTTAATGCCTCACTTGGGACCGTTGCTATTTTGGGCCCAATGAAGGAGTCTGCAGTGGTACACGTGAGCAAATTTAAAAAGGTAAATCATGTCTATAATGTGATCAGTTTAGAGAGCGAGTTTTAAGAAGAAAACCAGCGAGCCAGTGAGATGTAATCTTGGATAGAATGGTTAATATTTTCCAGGGGAGAAAGGTACACGAAAGACAGAGCCAGCCATATTTATAGCTACGGTTCTGCCTATAGCTCTGAGGTGTAATTTGAGAAACCCAAAGACCTATCTCATTGGATATATGTCTTTGGTAAGTTCATGTACTTCCTGCCTTTATCTGGACTTCTTAAAAGTCTTTCTGAATCTGCCCTGGATGATCAGTATGACCTTGCACTAGTTCCTTATCTTTCCAGCCTTTTTGAAGGATATTTCTAAGATGTTCAACTGCTTTGTGACTCTCTACAGTTCTTCATGAGAAATGCTTTTAATTGAGTGGACATCCGGTGTCAATAATTAATTTCAAAAATGAAATGAAAAACCCAGGCTTGTTCCAGAAAGGATTTAAGGTGTCTTGCCATCACTTTATTTCTTGGACTTGCATACATGAGGACATTTTTGACCCAGCCCTGCACCATGGCTGCCACCTTCAACTAAACCGAAATGTGGTCTGGGATTTCAGAGGTTCTCAAGAGTATTTTAGATTGCTTTGCAGATTGATCGGCAGCACAGATTAGTGCATGAATATTCCCTGATAGTTCAGTTGGTAAAGAATCTGCCTGCAATGAAGGAGACCTTGGTTTGATTCCTGGGTTAGAAAGATCTCCTGGAGAAGGGATAGGATACCCACTCTAATATTCTAGCCTAGAGAATTCCATGGACTGTATAGTCCATGGGGTTTCAAAGAGTTGGACATGACTGAGCAGCTTTCAGTTTCACAGGTGATTAAGATTATTATACAGAAATAGACTATATTAAATATAAAACATCATTCACATAATAGCCAGTTAGAAAACATCATTCACATAATAGAAGTAGTTATTAAATAATTTAAAAGAAAACATGAAAAAATAAAAACACGAATAACTACCTTCATACTCATTTTAGGAACTATCAGTCACTGCCTATCTATCCTTTATTTTCATCTCAACTATAGGTAAAAAACAAATTTTGACTCCCTATAAATATTTTCATAGAAGCAAAGTCAATTGGTTATATTATAGCTTATGTTTGGCTCAGACTCTTAGAGGTTTTAAGAAGATTTGACCCTAAAAGCTCATTCAGGACTTTCAATTTCTTACAGAAAAATGACAGGACCTCTAATTTTCCACACTCTTTCAAAAAGCATGTATATCAGATCACTCAGATGGTGAAGAATCTGCCTGCAATGCAGGAGACCTGGGTTCAATACCTAGGTTGGAAATGTCAGCTGAAGAGGAGATTACCCACTCCAGTATTCTTGCTTGAAGAATCCCATGGACAGAGGAACCTGGTGGGTTACAGTCCATGGGGTCACAAAGAGTTGGACATGACTGAGTGACTAACACAATAAGGAAAGTAAATAAAATCTATAGTTCAAGCTTGCAATATAACTAAGAGACAGGAAATAGCGCCATTCAAATATAGAAGAGAATTGAAAGCAGCAAGGCCACCCTGTGAGTGAGCTCTGTTGCAGTGGAGAGTTAGGCAGATACTAATGGTGGAGGAATGATGGTAAAATCTTCCCCATGAAAAGATGGCCCCCTGCCACCCTCCCCATGAGTGGAGAAATACTGAGAACGCTATACCCATGCCATCACCTTTCATATGATGACTTTTCACCACATGTCCCCTCAAGTCATGAAATGGAAGCTACTTACCCTCAGCTGTGTGGCCTCCTTGCCATAAATGTCTGACTGCAATTGAATTTCAGGAAAGAGAAGAATCCAGAATATGGATATTCTGTAGGACAGCTGACCTGTATTCTAAAGAGGATTCAACATCAGGAAGAACCAAGGGAAGTACAGATCTGGTTTCAGGTTGGAGGCAATAATGAGACATAGTAATCAAATATTAATATATGAGTTTTGCCAGAAGCCTGGATGAATGCAAAGCTACACTGGCCACTTGGCACAAGGGGAGGGAAATTTTAGTACAACAGCGATGTTATTGAATTAATGTTGGTCTTTTTTAGATATGGCAATGGTGACATGGTTGTATATGAGAGCACCCATGTTCACGAGAGATGCATGGAATGAATGGAGAAGTTAGAGATGAACTGACATGAAGTCTGGAGTGTGTTTTCAGGTGATTTGGCCAAAGGGAAGTAAGTCTCTAAACAGGGAGAGATGGCATGGACATGATAAGATTAACAGCTCTTGAGTCTAGTGTGGGGTATACACTTATATCAACCATTTTGCAGGTTTAAATTTTTTCCAAAAGGAATTTCAGGCATCTTTCCTTAAGCCTTTGAGACATTTAGCAGCCTCCTGCAAACTTTCTGGTAACACCTGCCAGGTACCCATACCTCCATAGATGTTTACTTTCTCCAAGGCAAGCACAGAGGAGAAAGATAACAGGGAAGCTTGTATCACCTGCAAATTCCTAGTTTGCATCATGCAACTGTTATGCCCGTCTGGAGTTTCTTTGGCATGGTGTTTCTTAAAGTGTGACCTAGGAACCTCTTGTGAGCCTGATTAATACTAAGTCTGCCCCATACCTGCTGGAACTCTGGAGGTGGGACCCAAGAATTGGGATCTCAGCAAGCTACCTGGGATTCTTTTGCACCCTCAGCCTTGCTCTAGCACTTACTCCATGGTTACCACCACCAAATTCATCCCTAACAGGCATTTAGTATGAACATTAATTAGCACTTGGCAGGCTACGTTAGAATTTATGCAACACCTCCAGGGAGAAAATGCTCCCTGGTGAGGAAGCTGTTTCATCCACTGCTATTCCACCAAACTTGTAGTTTGGCCTCTGACACAGACCTCTGACTCAAATGAATTTAATTCCTACAAGAATCACAGCTTCCTTCTCTCCCTTTCTCTACCCACTGTCATTCTCCCACATGATTATTCAGAACATTGATTGTCATGTTTAAATAGAACAGCAGCTTTCAGAGTGATTTCTTAACATGGGGTTAAGATTTTACATTAACTAAGATGAAAGCATATTAACCTAACGCTATCCACTGCAATGAAAAAAACTAGTGCCTAGCAGAAATAAGGAGGAATTCAGCTCTGATGAGTGTTGAAGAAGGCATATATAAGAAGTGTGGAACTATATCTGAGCCTGGTGGGGACCTTGTCAGCTGGGGTCATGAGAGGGCCCAGAGTTTTGAGAGGGCTAAGAGAGGAAGGGGTGCCAAGGGTGGGCTAGGGAGCCATAGGAAAGTGGTTTTGCATGCAGACTTTTGGCAGGCAGTTTTAAAAACTTCTTTTCTAGCTCAGAAATTGTCACTGGAAAAAAAAGGGGGGGGGGATTTAATACTCTGTAAATAACTGAGTCCATATGGACAAACGCTTGATTATGGCTACTAGAATGTCACCCTTAGTCATTTGCCCTGGAGTTTCTCATAATGCAATGCCCCTTGAGCCTCCAGGAAGCAAATACCACTCCCCAGCTCAGTCAGGGACACTTGGGGTTAAGATCTCAGTGAAGAGATCATCAATAATGTAATACCATTTCTGTAATCTTTGCTGCTCATCTGTGACAAGTGAAGAACCCCTAGGGGCAGGAGAGGATGGAGTGACAGCTAGTGGACATGGAGTTATTTTGGGGTTTAATGAGAATGTTCAACTAATTGTGGTGATGACTGTATAACTCTGTGAATATACTAAAAACCATCCAGTTGCACCTTTTAAATGGGTGAATTGTATGGTCTGTGAATTGTCTCTCCATAAAGCTTATAATACTGCATATATCTTTTAAATCACTGGAAACATCTAGAGGAGCAAATATCAGAGGAGAGTGAGGCCTGTTTGTGAATTATAATCTGACTCTGACCAGGGATCAAAGGCTAAGCATCTGAAAAGCTAAGGACAAATTGCAAGAAACATTGTTATCCAAGTTGGCAGGAGACTAATCATGAAACTTTTCAAGAAGCATAGATAAAAATGATTTAAAAAAAGAGACCTATTTCCTTGGCATCACCTACTCATTACTTCTGTGTTTTTTAAATTGGTAATCAGAAAGAACATAAAAAGGAGATGAGAGTGTGAGCTGCATTTCCATAATAAAAATTTCATATATTATTATTTTTTAAATATGCAGCATTTCACAGGAGCCGACACTGAGATGATGTGGGTGGACTGAGATGAGTGAGATTGTTCATGTACTGTTATTATAATAATTGAATTTTCAGAAACAGCAATTCAGAGATAGGCAGCTGTGAGTGCTAGCTTGTATCCCTGCTGCCTCTTAATATTTCAGGGGCTTCAAAACCCTCTGCTTCAGTTTGTTTGTGCTTATAGGGCTTGGAGACAGTACCGCCTTTAAACAGTGTCACCCCAAACCCCTGAGAGCTTGGGGATGGGAGAAGGGGTGGAAAAAACAACAAGAGGTGATTATTAAATAGAGAACCTTGAGAGCCTCAAAAATTATAATAGAACCAAACTGTCTGACTCCTTTTGGGACAAAGCAGGGGCCAGCTGGGATATGAAGTCTGGGCATCTGGGTCAAGACATCACATTTCCTGGGGCTGTGGGGGTGGAGCTGAGAGAGGGGGTGCCTCGGGGAGAACCCAAAGCAGAAATTGGGCAAATTGTTCAAGTCAGTGGCTGATGAGAAGAGACTGGGCCATGAGGGAGAATGGGATGCACAGGCTCAAGGGAGAAACCCTGAGACAGGAGATTTGAAGCAGAGGGCAGAGTTGGGGGTAAGCAGGGGCGGCTTTGGGGGACTTCAGAGAGCTGTGGGTGCTTTCAAGTTGGATGAAGAGAGGCTAGGATGGGGAAGGAAGTGTTCGTGGCTCAATCTCCCTATTCCTTCTCAACTCTTCCTCGGACCAAATCAGAGAATCATGGAATCTAGTGGCTTCACCAGCCAGGCAGTCAGTGAAACCTCCAAGGAGAATGATGTTTCATAACCCCTGGGATAGTAGCCAGAGCACTGCTAAACCACCCATACCACCAAAAAATTCTTCCTTCAGAGCGCACAGTTGCTGCCTGTGAAACCTATCTCTGACCTTGGCCATGGACTGGCTGGGTTATATCAGCACAGCAGGTGCATGTGCAGGAAGACAAGCTAAATGTTAGCCTGGTCCTTTGTTGTTTTTTGTAAAGTGAGAGCTGCCTTATCGGGCTACTGTGAGGACTAAGATGAGATGCCTAAAGCATGCAGACGAGTCCTTGGCACAAGATGTGCGTTGCTTTCAGCATCAGAACGGTATTTGCGTTAGTATTTGTGTTGCTTAGTTATACTTCCCTGGTGGCTCAAACGGTAAAGCATCTGTCTACAATGTGGGAGATCTGGGTTCGATCCCTGGGTCGGGAAGATTCCCTGGAGAAGGAAATGGCAACCCACTCCAGTACTCTTGCCTAGAAAATCCTATGGACGGAGGAGCCTGGTGTCCATGGGGTCGCAAAGAGTCGGACACGACTGAGCGACTTCACTTTCACTTTAGTTATACCGAGGCCTGTGTCCCAAGGTTTGTGCTAATCACAAGAGGCTTCTATCTGGCAGTTAATGGTGTCCTTAGATTTCCTGATGGGCTTCCCTGGTGGCTCAGTAGTAAAGAATTTGCCTGCAATGCAGGAGACTCAGGTCCCATTGCTGGGTTGGAAAGATCCCCTGGAGAAGGAAATGGCAACCCATTCCAATATTCCTGCCTGGGAAATCCCATGGACAGAGGAGGCTGGTGGGCTAGAGTTCATGAGGTTGCAAAAGAGTCAGACACGACTCTTAGTGGCTAAACAACAGATTTCTTGGTAACACTGGTGACCGAGAAGGTGTGGTTATTAGCCTGTCGAGTACTTTTTGTGTGATTAGCCCTCTGGCGTGGTGTCCTGAAGGTGAGGTCCTGGACAGATCATGTCACTCTTCTAATCAAGTCTTTGCAATGACTCCCCATCTGAGTCAGGGTGAAGGCCAGCATGGTTAGGAAGGTCTGCTGTCCCCAGAGGATCCGGCTCCCATGACCTGCCTGTTCTCACCTTCACAACCCCCTCGCTCGCTCCTTTGGCCACACTGGACTACACATCATGCTCCAAAGAGGCTTTTCCATGGCAGCTACCCTCTGTTCGGAGCGTTTTTCCCTTAGAGATCTTGCTGAGGCCCTATCTTAGCTCCTTCCAGTCTTTATTCAGGTCACCCACACAGTGTCCACCCTCATCAAATTGCCTCCCTTTCCTTCCACTCCCAACACGCTTTCCTGCTTTTCCTATTAGGATTTATCACCTTCTAATACCTGGAAAATCCCATGGATGGAGGAGCCTGGTAGGCTGCAGTCGATGGGGTCGCTAAGAGTCAGACACAACTGAGCGACTTCACTTTCACTTTTCACTTTCATGCATTGGAGAAGGAAATGGCAACCCACTCCAGTGTTCTTGCCTGGAGAATCCCAGGGACGGGGGAGCCTGGTGGGCTTCCGTCTATGGGGTCGCACAGAGTCGGACACGACTGAAGTGACTTAGCAGAATACAATATCAAATTTACATAGCTGGCTTATTGTTTATCTTCTCTCTCTAGACTATAAACTCTACCCAGGCAAAGATTTTAGTTTGGTTTGGGTTTCACTGCTGTATGCTGAGTACCTAGAACGGCACCTGTTCCGGATTAGGAGGAGTTCAGGACATAAATGCTGAATGAAGAGTTGTTTCTTCAGAAGGGATTCAGTTCCAGTAAGCAAAGCAAGCCAGCCTCAGACCTGCTCTTTCCAAGTTCTTTTCAGGGTGCCTGTGTGCCTGTGTGCTAAGTTGCTTCAGTCATGTCTGACTTTTTGCAACACTATGGACTATAGCCCGCCAGGCTCCTCTGTCCATGGGATTCTCCAGGCAAGAATACTGGAGTGGGTTGCTATGCCCTTCTCTAGGGGATCTTCCTAACGCAGGGATCAAACCTGTGTCTCGTATATTTCCTGCACTTGCAGGAGGGTTCTCTACCACTAGTGCTACCTGGGAAGCCAGAGAAGTTCATAACTGCTGGGAGCCCAGCTGTGGGCTCAATCAGGACATCATACCTGTTTCTTGGAGTGGGTGATCACTCACTGTAACTATTCAGGGAAAAGATGACTGAACTATGATTTTGCTTGTAAAACACAGCAGTTTCCTCAGAACTAGTTAATGTGAGTGTCCAACAAAATTAATCTTATAAAATTTCAGACTTCAGTCTTATGGGAACTTATAGAACAGCTTTCAGGTAAGAAAAATGACCTTCAAAATTCTCTTGTAAGAAATCCTCCTACTCCTCCCACTTTTGATTTTTTAACCCTATAATGTCCAGTTAACTTTTGAGAAAAAATTAAAAATTTAAGAGATTGATTTTAGCTATTTTGGTGACATTAAAACTCTTTTAGACTCTAATACTAAAATTGGGTAAAAACCAAAAAACATCATCTTCAGTGTATTTTCTATGACTTCATATAGTTTTTTAGGTGACCAGAGTAGAAAAAAGGGTCCAGGTATGTCTCAAGTCTCAAGTCAGACAGAAGTTGAAAATGTCTCTTTTTTGTGCAATTAGTAGCCACACTATGAAACTAAATTTAGGAAGAAGAGGGAGATTCTAAAGAGAATTTCCCAATTTAGTCTAGACTGCTAATCTCATGAGGCATATTTTACTGACACTATCATTAAAACCTTGTATTATGTGTGAGCTTAAGCAAAGTAGGAACACATTTCCCACCTGAAGAGAAGAGTTGCCTAGTTCCAAAGAATCAGCTCTTAAAGGCAACAATAGAGCCATCCTTTCACACCCACCAAAATGGCAGCCTGTGTGGGCGGACAGTGCATTGTACTGTTAGATGGTAGCTTGTGCTTAGATAAAATAACTGTTCCTTAAGAGGAAAAAAAGAAAGCAGAAAAATACTGACAGAGAAACCCAGGGATTCTATCTCAGTTCAGTTGCTCAGTCATGTCCAACTCTGCGACCCCATGAACCGCACCATGCCAGACCTCCCTGTCCATCACCGACTCCCAGAGTCTACCCAAACCCATGTCCACTGAGTCGGTGATGCCATCCAAGCAT
>SJYV01046408.1:0-24743 GCA_006410875.1 Neotragus pygmaeus | reverse complement strand
TCCCCATCCCACCCCTCTAGGTTGATACAGAGCCCCTGTTTGAGTTTCCTGAGCCATACAGCAAATTCCAGTTGGCTATCTCTTTTACATATGGTAATATATATTCTTTGTTTTTAACTGAAGTTAATGTATCAGTTTCAGGTGTTCACTATAGTGATTCAACATTTATATACATCAAGAATTGATCGACATGGTCAATCTAATAACCATCTTTCCCCAAACAAAGTCATTACAGTATTATTGACTGTATTCCCTATGCACTATGATAAATACCATAACCTATTCATTCTATAGCTAGAAGTTTGTAGCACTTCATCCCCTTCCCTTACTTCACACAGCTCCCCACCACACTCAGTGCCCACCAGTTTTGTTCTTTGTATCTATGAGTCTGTTTCTGTTTTGTTTGTTTTGTGTTTTAGATTCCAAGTATAAGTGAAATCATACAGTATTTGTCCTTGTCTGACTTATTTCACATAACATAATACCCTTTAGGTTTATCCATGTTTTCACAGAAGACATGTTTTAATTATTTTATGTCTGAGTAATAGTCTATTACATATATTTTTTCAATTATGAATACATTTTCTTCAATTTTTCTGTCAAATTGAGTTGTTTATATGTTTGTGAGTGGTTCTCATGNACATAACATAATACCCTTTAGGTTTATCCATGTTTTCACAGAAGACATGTTTTAATTATTTTATGTCTGAGTAATAGTCTATTACATATATTTTTTCAATTATGAATACATTTTCTTCAATTTTTCTGTCAAATTGAGTTGTTTATATGTTTGTGAGTGGTTCTCATGTCTTCTTTATCCATCTTTATTGATAGACACTTAGGTTGTTTCCATATCTCAGCTATTGTAAGTAATACTGCCGTAAACATAGGGGCATATGTATCTTTTCAAATTATTGTTTTCATTTTCTTCAGATAACTATCCAGAAGAAGAATTGCTGTATGATATGGTTGTTCTATTTTTAATTTTTGGGAGATTTTCATACTGGTTCCCATAGTGGCTTCACCAATTTAATTTCCACCAACAATGCGTGACCGTAAGCCCTGAAACCATAAAACTGCTAGAAGAAAATATAGGGAGTACACTTATTGACATTGGTCTTAGCAATAATTTTGAGCCTTTCTCTTCAGACAAGGGCAAGAAATACAAAAATAAACAAATGGGACTACATCAAACTAAAAAGCTTTTGCACAGCAAAGGAAACTACCACCAAAACAAAAAAAGGAAACCTACTGAATGGGAGAAGTTATTTGCAAATGATACATTTGATAAGGGGTTAATATCCAAAATACTGAAAACTCACATAATTCAATATAAAAAAATCTGATTAAAAAATGGGCACAAGACCTGAATATAGAATTTTTTCAAAGGCGCACAGATGGCCAATTGATATGTGAAAAGATGCTCAACCTCACTATTCATCAGGGAAATTCAAATCACAGCCATAGTGAGATATGACCTCACACTGGTCAGAATGGCAATTTTCAAATTGACAGCGACAGCAAAAACAAGTGTTATTAAGAATGTGGAGAAAAGGGAGCTCTGAGTCTTGGTATTCTTTCCCCCTCTTTGCTTCTCGGCAGCACCCTCTGGCGTTGGAAATTGGCAGAAAGCAAAGGTAATCAAGTCACCTTCAGTCCTAGCTGAACAACACGTTCCTACTTCTTTCTGTTTGCTGTGAATTTTGCATCCTGACAAGGGGTTAATGTGTGGAGGAGCAGATTTCTCTTGGGTTGCTCCTCTGGTAAGCTGTTGTCTCCCAGGTATTTTGGAAGCCATTTACCTGTATGCTAATGTTTGGCCACCTAAAAAGGTCAGTTCTCATCTGCATATTCTGTGGAATCCTATTTGGTTTGAAAAAAATTGCATATGCATTTGCAGATTCTTTCCCTAACAAATTTCTATGGAACAAAACTTCCACATTATTTGCATCATGTCCCAGTGAAATGTGGTCTTTCAAACTGTTTCCCAATATTGGCACAAAAAGTTTAGGAAAGTTTAAAGCAAAGCTGTCTCTACTTAGAGATTTTGTTAGCTAGATAGACTCCCATTTGTTAATTTAATTGACAGAATTTATTTCATTATTCAATTTTATTGAACCATTGTTTACATAACTATATGTAACATTTATTGTTCTGAACAATTGAAAGGGGACAGACATGGCGTTGGTTGCTTTACATTTGTTTTCTTTATAATACTCTCTACATTATTAGTACCATTTTACAGATGAAGCAATCGAGTCTCAGCATGTTTAAGTGACTCACTTAAAGGTCTACAGCTAGTAATGTGGAAGCTGAGATTCAGAATCAGCCTGACTCTAGAGCAGGTTTTTATTTTAAAAAAATCACTGATATTAGGATGTAGACTTAAGTATTATAACAAAGAAACACCAAAATACAGTGTTTTAAATGATGTAGAAATGTCTTTCCCTCTAATTAATTGTTTTAGGATAAGGCACCTCTGCTCCATGAAATATCTTAGGGAACCCGATTCTCCCTATCTTATGCCTCTATCTTGACCTAGGGATGTCCCCCATCTGCACAGTCACACCTGCATTACTGTTGCATCTGCATTCCAGTCCATGGAAAGGCGGAAAGAGAGGGTGTATAGATCAAGTATTATCATATCTAAAGATGTGAACCAGAAGGTGAATAGGTGACTTTTGCTTATATCCTTTTATCTACTCACATAGCAAGACCTAGTTATAAAGGACACTGGGAAATAAAACTCTAACTTGGTAGGCATATATCTATTCAGAACTGAGTAGGGTTATAGTACTAAAATAAAGACAAAATGAAAGAAAACATTTCAAGGTACCAACCAGCAGTTTGCCACAGCACTATAATGATCCTTCTAGTATACACTAAGTCAGGTGGATGGTGGCAATAGGAGATTATCTTTTGTAGAAGAGAGAACAGCCTGATGTCAGGTATGCTAAATATTGTAAGTATAAGGTTAAGGATGGGGAGCTTTATAAATATAGCAATTGTGTTAACTTTTATATTCATGCTACTATTCAGTGTTGTTTTTTTTTTTAGTCTGTCTTATTTTCTTTTTTTTTAAATTTTCACTTTATTCTACTTTACAATACTGTATTGGTTTTGCCATACATCGCCATGAATCCACCACAGGTGTATACGAGCTCCCAATCCTGAATCCCCCTCCCACCTCCCACCCTACATCATCTCTCTGGATCATCCCCGTGCACCAGCCCCAAGCATCCTGTATCCTGCATCGAACATAGAGTGGCGCCTCGTTTCTTACATGATATTTGAATCAGTTCCAATGAGATGGATGAAACTGGAGCCTATTATACAGAGTGAAGTAAGCCAGAAAGAGAAACACCAATATAGTATACTGACACATATGTATGGAATTTAGAAAGATAGTAATGATGACCCTGTATGAGAGACAACAAAAGAGACACGGACGTGTAGAATGGACTTTTGGCCTCTAAGGGAGAGGGAGAGGGTGGGATGATTTGAGAGAATGGCATTGAAGCATGTATTCAGTGGTTTTTATAATCCTTCTTGAGAAGTTAGGTTTAGAGGACCTTATTTTAGCATTTATGTCATAGCCAAAGTTTTGCTTTGTCTTTAGCAGTTTTTCTATTGTTTATCTATTATAATATTGACAACCTAACTATCAATTCTATCACTTTCTTTAGACTCTAATTCTTATAAGTATGTATTAGTTTCACATTTTTTTTTTTTAGGTTTTGTCATCTTACTCCATTGGAAAGGAGAACTTTGACTCCTGGAATATTAGTGATGCTTTTGATAAGATCATTCTCAGATTTACTCATTTCTATATCTCAGTGAGTGTAAGTGTACAGGCTGGTAGTTGCTAAAGTAAAGGGTTAAGAATAGGCTCCATGAATTTACAGCAGCCCTTTTTGAGGTCTATATGTGGATGGTATATGAATTACTTCTCATAGTAGCCACAGAAGCTATGGATTCAGATATGATAATTCACCTCAGAGACAAGTATGTGATAAAGAGGTTGCTAGGAGAAAGAGTAGCTCTTCCGGTCTTCCTTGAGGAAAATTTCATCCTGGGAATGAAAATTTCCTCCACAGCTTGGTACAAGTGCAAATACTTCTTCCAGAGAATTTTTAAAAGCTGTTCAGGAAATGTCGATTATGTAGGAAAATAGAAAATTGGCATAGAAGTAGTAGAAAATGTTTCTCTGTATGAATTCTCATTTGAGTGTTAATGTGAATGGGTAGGCAGGTAGATGAATGATAGAGTCTGACATGAGGAGAAATGAGTTGATAAATTTGGCAGACATTCCTCTTGTTTTCCAGAGCTTTGCTAAACCTTCAAATTCAGCTTTTTCTCTGGAGAAAGATTGCTGAAAGAGACTAATCATTAGATAGGGGAACCAACCCAGTTGTCCAGGTGTATATCTATAAACCAAAGTCAACTGACTCTTTTTTTTTTTTGTCCAAAGGGACCAGAAGGTATTCTGCTTACATGCTTCCCCATTCATATCAGGATTAATTTGCATTTGTCACATTATAGCTTAAATGTCAAGGCAGCCTATTTAATTGGCAATGGTCCCTATTGAACTTTTCACTTATTCTGAAAACTTGGCTGCTGGTGGCTGTTTTTATGAGGTGTTTGGTGTTTTATTTTGGCTTAAATCTGTTTTTATTGTCAGAAGATGCATTATGTCTACCGGAATTTCTCCTGTTCAGTGTACAAGTTATCTCCACTATGACAGCTCTGTATCTTCAATGTCAGATACACTGCTCCCAAGTCATACTAGATTTACACATTCTATTATACTTCTATTGAACAGCTCTTAATCTGCTCTGAGGAAAACATGCTACAACCAGCAAATTTTATCCCCTTGAATTTAATGGGAACCCTTCTTGGCAAGGGTAGACAACTGGATTAGAAACATTCCAACTACATCTGGCCAATTTAGAAAAGATTTTGACTGGTTAACCCTGTAAAAGCCAAACTCTGGTTGATACGGTAATATTATTATAATACCCTATTATAATACCCAAATTCTAACACTATTCTGTTTACTGGTTTTCCCTTCCTCCCACTGACAGTAGTTCCTGGAAACATTGCCTAATATAATCTCTGTTTTAATTACTGGAAGGTAGATTTTGTTTACAATGGAATTTCATACTGAAATTGGATGAAAAGTTACAAATGTAATTCCTAGCATATGTGCATGCATGCTCAGCCATGTCTGACTCTTTGCGACCCCTGAACTATAGCCCACCAGCCTCCTCTGTCCCTGGGCTTTCCCAGGCAAGAATCCTGGAGTGAGTAACCATTTCCTTCTCCAGGGGATCCTCCTGACCCAGGGATCAAATCTGCGTCTCCTGCCTTGACAGGTGAATTCTTGACCACTGAGCCACCCGGGAATTCCGTAGCATAATTTTGCTTCATAATGTTATATTGATTATATTTCAAAGGATGTGTCTTTAGCTGTGGTACTCTTGGTTTCATTCAATAGTGGGCTGCATTGCAGTGCGTTTGTTCAGACTTTATTGAGTGATTCTACCTCTAGAGAGACATGTTTGACCTTAAGAAGGCAGAGGGCAGTGTTTTCTTCTATAGCTTGCATTCTGAGGTGTGTAATGTCTCATGGTAAGAGCAGTTCACCCTCCTAATCGCTGCTTGTCTTCTAAGGCAGTGTGAGTGTGAAGTAGCAAGGTTATGAGGACAGAGACAGCTGTTAGTCTACTAGTTTGTACAAAATGGACAATAGTAATGCCTGCCTGAGTTGTGGTGATGATGAAGTGAATATTCAGATTGTAAAATATGTTTAAAATGTGGTTAAGGATAGTGGAAGCCTGTGAGGAGGAGGTAAACTCTGGCTAACTATGGATTATCCACACATCACCTTTCCTGTGGTCTCTGATTTTTCTTTCTCTCCTCTTCTCTCATCTTCTAACCTCCTTCCCCTTCTCTTTCTCTTCCTTCCCTCAGGCTTTCTCTCTGTCCTCAGTCCTCTGGAAATTGTCTTTCCCTTTTTCGTGCATGTGCAGGGACATTAACTCATCTCATCTTATTCCACAGTTATCTAGTACTTCTGTTATGTTCTTTGACATCTTTAACCAGGAGGCATCTCTAAAAAGCTACAATTGTGCTCAGAAATCTCTTATCCCTGAAGATCCCCAGGAAGGCCAAGCAGGTACCAGAGCAGAGACAGAAGGAGAAACTGTAATGGAAAAGGACCAAAAATGGAAAATCAACATTTACATCGATAAGACAACCTATTTATTAAGAATCTCTTCTGTGTCCAGTACTATGCTGTAAGTGAAAAAGTGCTCTGAACCAAGGATTATCTTTTTTTTAAGTTTTAGACTTAAAAATTAGATATTAACTTCTTCATAATATAAAAAAAAATCCTTAGATGAGTTCCATTATAATTAAAACTGCCAAGTATGACATTCCTGCACTAATTAAGCCTATGTTGGTAGTTTCTCTAGAATGGGAATAGAATTTGACTATTTAAATTACTGTAAAATTGTTGGGCTTCAGATGTTGGGTCCTGAGTCCTGTCTTTCTTCTTCTTCTTCCTTCTGCACTCATTGTCCTTGCATTTGCCTTTAGTTTCACAGCCTTTACTCCTTTTTTCCCCCTAGTAAAGCCCCACTGTTAGTGTTTTTAATGCCACTGACTTTACAGAGGGGCTTTCCAGGTGGCACAGTGGTAAAGATTTTGCCTGCCAATGTAGAAGACGCAAAAGATGTGGGTTTGATCCCTTGGTTGGGAAGATTCACTGGAGTAGGAAATTGCAACCCACTTCAATATTCTTGCCTGCAAAATCCCATGGACAGAAGAGGCTGGCTGGTGACAGACCATGGGGTTGCAGAGTTGGACATGACTGAGCAAGTGAGCAGCACAGCACAGACTTTACAAGATACGCGTTCCTATAGCTCAGGAGACCTACCTTGTTGCAGCTACTGTAGCACTTACCTCTTATCTCTTTCAAAAGGAAAGATGAACCCGAGCAGCAGCTCTGGCAAAGCAAACTACTCAGAAGCTGGCTTGATGTTATCTCTGAGGGAGCTCTGCTTAGTTTGCAGAAGCAAATGTCATGCATGCCTCCATGTAGCTTAGTATGATTTGTCACTTGGGATTCTCAGGCATTTTATATGAGGCCTTGACTAGCTGAGCTCCTCATCAGAATGCACTATAATTTGTCCACTTCAAACCCACCAGGAGCAGAGGGCATTTACTTTGACATCTGCTTCTTGGAAGCAGTCCATTAATACTGCACTTGACTTGTCAGGGTCTTAATGAAAATCTTTTCTCTTAGATCTTTTATCTACAATAAGATGGCCTGGTTCAAGGTCAGTGACAACCCTTTTAGCTATTTGTTTTCTTTTCCCTTTGACAGTCACCATATTCCCTTGGCTATTTCTATTCCACAGAGCTTTTCTCCTCAGGCACCAGTGACTATAGTGACAAGATTGGGGTGGGGCCAATCCTATTGATCTCCCAGGACTTTGTCCTCACTCAGAGGTGCCTAAGCTCCCCAGTGATCTCATGTCCTCTACTCTTTCTCTTATCCATATCTGTTCCAACTGCTTCCAAAGCCCAAGGTAGATGCCCTGGTATAGTTATAACCTACCATATGCCAGATGCTCTGCTAGCTATTGTGCCTATATCCACTTAATCCCAGAGAAGGTAGAAACTGAGGTTCTGAGGGGTTAAGCAGCTTGCCCAATGTCACATGGATAAACTATATAGAATCTAAGGTTGATAGTAGCTTAAAATTTTAATCCTTCCTATGATTTTCAGGCCACACACAATTTATTGGGCTTTGTTTTGTGATTGCCACTATGCTGGACATTTGTGGTAAAGACAAAAACATGGTGCTTTTACTTGTAAGCATAATATATACTAGAGAAGGCAATGGCACCCCACTCCAGTACTCTTGCCTGGAAAATCCCATGGACAGAGGAGTCTGGTGGGCTACAGTCCATGGGGTCGCGGAGTCAGACACGACTGAAGTGACTTAGCAGCACCATAATATATATATACTAGGGGAAAGACAAACAGATAAACGAAATATCATAAAAATAAGGGTAATAATAAGGGCAATATATGGCACTTTGGAAACCCCAAGCTGGGGTACTTAAGCCTGCCTAGGTTAAGTTATCTCACAGAGTGAGAATTTTCATTCATGTTCAGTCATTCTCTCCCTCTCCCTGCCTGCCCTCTCACTTTCTCTTTCACACTCACAACCTATATCTCTAGATAAGTCTTCTTTGTCCTTTTATACTTCCTTTGCATATCTCTGTAACAGCACTGTTTTTTTTTCCATTTTATCCATTCACTTAACAACAGATTTTTGAGCACCCACTCTGTACCAGGAACTGCTTTAGGCACCGGGAACAGAGCAGTGAACTAAACCAAGTTCTGCTCCCTTGGACTTTACCTTATAATTAGTATACTGAGAAGAAACTGATATAAAAATGGATCTAGAATAAAATGTCAGCTGGTGAAAGAGATTTTTACCCCTAAATGATAGAGTAATCAATCTGACTGGTAATCAATCAAGACTGGTGTCTTCTATCAGCTAGGGTCTGGGTATGATTTTAGACATCAGTATACAGGATGGGGTGATTTATAAAGAAGGAAAGCCTGGGCATCAGAGCTTGTTGATAGATCTTAAGTGGGAAAAATTCAGCAAAGTTAGATATTTTCTCTGCTTCGTTATACAACCAGCCTTTTCCTTAGGAGACAAAGACCCTAGTTCTACTTCTCTTTTTCAGAGAGACCTTGGGTAAGTAGCTTGGGCAAAAACTTCTGTAAGATGTGCCCCCCTTTTGGAAGAACATTATGGATAAAGCCTGGAACATTTCTCTGAGAGATTTTGGACCTAATAGTGTACATGGCAACAGAAAAGGACATTTGATTCAGCATCCATTATTTGCAAAGTGTTCTCAACCTACCTGCTGAGAGAGAAGCACTATTTTCTTCTAAAAGCAGATAGTGGGGAAAATAGCAGGTATTTGACAATGCTTTCTGAATATTTGAGGTTTTGTGGTATATTGACTCATTGTGGTTTTGAGGTAAACATTATCAGGAGCTTTCACTCAGTCTGAGATTTTTTTCCCTAGGCAAGTGAGACCCCTGCCACCTCAAACTTAAAAGGCCTTACTTAAATAATGGAAGAGGCATGTATATGGATCAGTGATTTTTATTAATATCATCATCATAACCATCATTTACAATCTTGGAAAGAGCCTCGGGTTTTAATGTTAGACAATCCTGCATTTGATATCAGTCCTTGACAGTTACTATTGTGCCATTAGTTGAGGTAGGGGGCTCATCTGAGTTTCAAGTCCCTCCTCTATAAAATAATTATAGTAATAGTTTCTTTATGCTATTGTGGGGATTAAATGAGACAAGGTATGTGAATTCACATGGTACAGAGTAGGTGGCTCTATAAATGTTGACTCTTTTCGCAGATCTTCTTTAGATGTCCTTCCCATTCTCACTGTAGGAAGTGAAATTATTTTTCAATTGAGTCTGATTTTAATTAATGTATTTACTAGTTGTTATCTTCTATCTTCAACTTACATGTGCATTTGTTACTGGCCTGTGGTAAAAAGTATTTGAAAGGAGGACCATCAAAAATTAGATTATTGATTTGTGGAATGAAATGGAAGAAAAAATAACCACTCAAGCTGCATTCATCTGTTGGTTACAAATATCTCAATGGTGACTATAAAGGAGAAATACGCCTTTTGATCTGCAATGTGATTTTGGCATATAACTCTGGTAATCTAATTTTCAAGACCCCCCTATGAAATTAAAGTCTGAAAGGTACCATTTCTAATTGCAATTAAAACAAGCAAACAGAACTAAACTATCTAAGATGCTGTGATTGTAAGCTTATATTTACTTGTCACTAGTTTATATGGCCATGGGGGCTTTTGTTTGCAAAGTCTTTCCCTTAAGAGCTGAGGTTAAACAAGTGAGTGGCATGAGTTATAAATGAATTGAAAATTGCCTTCTGTTCTAGCCCAATGCAACGGTCTGTGTTTTGTAATGAGCCCTAGTTGGCAAGGTAACTCATGTCACCAGGAGAAGCTCTCTACAGACTGCTCCATTTGTCACTGCTGTCTGAAGGACACAACAGGAAAGCTGACATTCTGCAAAATGTGTATGGTATTGCACGCATGCAGTGATCTCACCCATCAGACTGTAATTCAATAGTCAAGACAAAAACCTCTTGTTTAAATAATTCTAGGGTTGTGACTCAACTTGACCAAAGCCAGGAGAGTTAACACTAACACTGGGACATTAACACCCAGGGAGCAGGTTGGTGAGGGGACAAAAAAGATGGATGTTGGGACGAGAGTCTCTATTCATGATGAAGCGTTCATCTGCATGGCTATTTGTTTGGAAGGCTTTGGTCTCTGCCATGTGGCTAATATACTTCTTTTCCCTTAGTGTCTCTATTCACCATGCTGTCACCTTCCTTTTAAAAGAGAGGCAACAATGAATAAAGAGTGACCAGAGTCACTACATTAATTTTGTTGCAGTGAACAGGAGCCTACCTTATGGAAAATGTTCTGCCCTTTGCCCTCAGGATCATGAATGGCTAAAAGGAAATCAGTAAGACAGAGGTCAGCTGGGGAGTGGAAAGAGTCTTTGAACAATTTTTCACAAGGAAGACTGCTTTATTGTTTTCTGTTATAAAAGCGATGCATTCATTCTAAAATCTTCAAATAGTACAGAAAGGTACAAAGAAGGCTTTAAAACTGCAAAAAATCACCTATTATAATCCCTTCCTCCACACATCAGAGTTAACATCTGTTAACTTTGTGATATATCTCTGTCTCCCTCTGTTATCTTGAAAAAGTGGGTTGTTTATTTTGATCAAGATCAATTTCTAGAAATGTAATTCACATTTTAACAACTTGCAATTCCTCCATAAAAAATGGCCCTTCACAAGACAGGGCTAATTAGCAGTGCAGCACTAGTGTGTGAAAGTGCAGAAGGAAGCCAGTGGTCTCCATTTATTGAGTAATTGCCATATGCCAGGCACTGCTTTCAGCCTTTTGTGCACATTAACTCAACTAATCCTCACAATAACCCCACTAGATGGGTTTTATTAGTATCTCATGGAAACTGAGAAGGCAATGGCACCCCACTCCAGTCTCTTGCCTGGAAAATCCCGTGGATGGAGGAACCTGGGTGGCTGCAGTCCATGGGATCACACAGAGTCGAACACAACTGAAGTGACTTAGCAGCAAGGCTAGGTTGAACCAGAAAATTGAATCAGGCTTTGGTAGACGAGAAAGGAATAGCTTCCACCCCCTGTCTTCTCTATCCCCCCCCCCTCTCTTTTAACAGCAAGACCCAGCGAGAAAGAGCCAGAGAAGGAAGAAATAAGGATGCTAGTGGGTAAGCAAAGAGCTGAGGGGCCTGATATAGCTATGAAACTTCAAATTTAGGAGTTTAGGGAAAGATGTCTTTGCATTTTGTTTGTTACTAAATAAACCAAAGAGATCTTTCTATTCAAAGCTGAGCTTCATGAGTTGAAATCGAACGATTGAGGAGAAGAAAAATAGAGACACTTATGTCTGCAAACACAGTGTGCAAACACAGTCATGCGCGTGCGTGCGCGCGCGCACACACACACACACACACACACACAGAGTTATGTACTTGGAAAAGAGCAAACCTGTTTGGCTCTGAATCTTATTTAGTCTTTATTCTTCCTCAAGCCAGAATACCAGGATGAATAGCCATCTTTATCACATGAAGCACTCCTACAATTTTCCAGCATTAACCTGGAGTAGGTATTTCACACATTCATAAACCCAGTGCTGGATAAAGAATTGAAGGTGTCTCGTTATACTCTGCCAGCACTTTTGATGAGGTAACAGAACATGTGAGTAACTCTGAGACTTTAGGCGAGTCATTTCCTCTTTCTGGGCCTCCATTGTTTTTTTCTCTAAAAGGAAGCTATGAGACTAAATCAACATCTGAGGGTCCTTTGAGATCTAAGAACCTACCAGTCCCTCACTGGTCTGACTTTGAGTTTTCTGCTGGACCTCTCTTGTTTTTTATTTTTCATGTCCTCTCAAGATTGCCTAGCCTTGTCTAGTGTTGCTAGAAATTGTTCTGTGGAAGGCTTTGGATGATAAAAAAGTGAAGCACTTCATAGTCTATCAATTGGGAAACATTGAGCTCCTGTGATCCTAGAAGAGAGCTTATCATAGTGTTTTTGAATTTTCATTTCACAGAGAACTTTCAGTAAGATTGTTAGAGTTTCTCATTTTTACAAGAGTGATTAGGACACAGAGATATTAAGTGATGTCTTTCCCAGTCACTTATCTAATCAATAGCAGGGACAGGATAGAACCGAGATCTCTTAAACTCTAAATAGGGTTTCCCAAAGTCTATTACTCTTGAATCAAGTCTGTCAATATATTGTGGTTGGGATGGTAAGATGGGAAGGAAAAATCTGAAGACAGATAAGTTTGGGAAATGAGCCATCTAGGGAATTCATAGGCACACTGACAACTCTGAGAAGTTCTACAGTATAGAAACTTTATAAGCTTTGTTTTACTAAGTTTCTTAAATACATGAATAACAGTCATGATGTGATATTGATAATAGTAGTTCCCACTTATTGAATCTTTACTGTGTATGCCAGGTGCTATCCCACATCCTCATATAAAGTGACATGCTTAATATTCATGAAAACCCCATGGGAGTTTTCACCATCCCCATTTTTTTTTTGAAAGATAATTTGCTTACAGTCACACAGTAGTGTGGGACAGAGCTGGGATTTCAACCAAAGCAAATTGGTTCCAGAGGCTTGGCTCTAAAATCAGTATGCTCAATTTACCTCAGAAATGTTTTTGTATTCAATACCCTATTAACATCTTGTGGAATCAGTGTTCTTTAAGCGCATCTGTCTTAATCTGTTCAGGAAGAAGTTTGTTTGCTATAACAAAATATCACTGACTGAGTAGCTTATAAATGACTGAAATTTATTGCTCACAGTTCTGGAGGCCAGAGAATCTAAGAACAAGGTACAAGCCTGGTAGCATTTTGGTGTGGGGTCTTTTCTGATTCATAGCTGAGACCTTCCTATTGTGTCCTCATGTAGTAGAAGGGGAAGGGAATCTCTCTGGATCCCTTTTTATATAAAGATATTGATACTAATTCCATTTACGAGGACTCCTCTTTAGTGACCTGATCACCTCCCAAGGGCCCCGTGTTCTAATACCATCACATTGGGCATTAGGATTTCAATATATGAATTTTGGAGAGATAACAAACATTCAGGCCATAGCAATAAGGGTTAGGAAATACTGCTCTAGAATTATTTCCAGTGTGTATGGTGTAGGGCTTCCCTGGTGGCTCAGAGGTTAAAGTGTCTGCCTCCAATGCGGGAGACCTGGGTTCGATTCCTGGGTCGGGAAGATCCCCTGGAGAAGGAAATGGCAATCCACTCCAGTATTCTTGCTTGGAGAATCCCATGGATGGAGAAGCCTAGTAGGTTACAGTCCACGGGGTCGCAAAGAGTCAGACACGACTGAGAGACTTCACCTCACCTCACCTCATGGTGAAACGAGGTTGGATACATATTATAGAGCTAAATGGACATTAGAGATCAGCTCACTTGACAGAGGAGAACTCTGGGTCCAGGTGTGTGGCAGCTGGAATAGGACGGAGTGGTCCTGATTCCTAATTCCCAATTCAGTGGCATTTGTTTACTAGAAATCTTTGGACAGTGGAATAACAAGTTTTAGGCTTTTTCAATCAGGAATTTGAGAGCCACGTGTATTATTCGTCCTCACCCCTGAGCTATAGAAAGTGACGCTGAGACACAAGGGGTACAGAGGAGCAGCTGGGTACCTGGAGGGAAAGGCAGTCATTTATGCAAGATGATGTGAAGACCTAATTCCTAGAGTCTCCAAAACAAATAGGCATTAAGCACATTTTTGTTGCATACGGGGAGACACTACTAACATTGTTACAGTGTTTTATGGCTTTCAGAGCACTTTCATAGCCATTTTTAGTGGTATGATAGAAACAGATCAAAGGTGCATAGACAGTGGATTGTGAGGCTAAGGCCAGGGAAATTGTATCAGTGAAAACGGAGAAGAGGGTGGCTGATAGTTGTGGAGGTTAAGAGAAGAATCTGGGCATTAATAGAATAAAATTGGTGATCTGGAGCATGGCCCTGGTAATCTTCATTTTGTTTTAATTTATTTAGAGGATATCTCTAAACTTCTGTAAAGAGAAAGGAAAATTTTTAGGGACTTTAAGTGTCAGGGACCTTTTAAATTGATTTCCATTCATCAGTGAAGAGAATTTGCTTTAATAAATACCCAAGAGAAGCAAGACCATAAAGTAACTGTCACTAAACCAGACTCATATTATTTCTCCCAGTCAAAATTCATTAAAAATTTGAAAGCTTATTATCCCATTACATGTTGGCATTGTTAAGACCTTGGTCCTTTATTCAGGGTGATTGGAAGTCATATTTTACATTTAAAATTTTATAGCTGGGGAACTGAGGGCATGATGGTAGTATGCACTGTTAAGGTGAACTTCTGGGTTCTTGAGTGGCTTAAGCTATCTGCTGCCATCATTTTCATATGCAGTTTTGCTTTTTATTTATTATTCAAGTTGGACATGAACTTAATGGTTTGTTTCCTCCATAAGGCCCATTGAGAGACTGAGAATCTGCTTTTCTGTCTCTAAACCCTAAATTTCAGGAGGACAAAAAAAAAAAAAGGAAAGGAAAATAAATAAATTCAGGAGGATGGGAGAGCAGGGTCTGTGCCAGTCCCCTCCACCATTATGTCTCCAGTGTATAGCACAGGGGCTGCAACAAATTATTGTTGAAGAAGTGAGCATTGTGTTTGTTGTTCTCCAAATCGTGTCGGACTCTTTGTGACCCCATGGACTGCAGCACGCCAGGCTTCCCTGTCCTTCATCATCACCTAGAGCTTGCTCAAATTCATGTCCATCGAATCAGTGACGCCATCCAACCATCTCATCCTCTGTCATCCCCTTCTCCTCCTGCCCTCCATCTTTCCCAGCATCAGGGTCTTTTCCAGTGAGTTAGCTTTTCCCATGGTGGGAAAATATTGGAGCTCCACAGCTTCAGCACCAGTCCTTCCAATGAATATTCAGAGATGATTTCCTTTAGGACGGACTGGTTTGATCTCCTTGCTGTTCAAGGGACTCTAAAAAGTCCTCAGTTCAAAATCATCAATTCTTCAGCACTCAGCTTTCTTTATAGTCCAACTCTCACATCCATACATGACTACTGGAAAAACCATAGTTTTGACTATACAGTGTCAAGAACACTGTTGGCAAAGTGTGAAGTCAAGTGAGCCTTAGGAAGCATTCTGTAGTGAACTGTAAATGAGTTGTAGGCAGAAAGTATGTTCTTCTTTATAGTCTACTCAAAGTAGACAATCATTGTTGATGATGTTTGTCATGTTAGTTGGGTTTAATTTGCGAAACAAAGAGTCAGACACGACTGAGCAACTGAACTGAACTGAATCTATAGAAGCTAATTAGCTGCTGTTTAGATTCTATGATTGGGTAGGAGGCACAGCTGGATGGTAGAAATGATAGTTTTTCTAACAAGAATCTCTTAGTGACAACACTATTAAATCAGTGAATGTCTGTTGAGTAGGAGTAGAGTGAAAGTGATGTCCTGCATTTGGATTTGCAAAACAGCAGGTATTAATTACCCTCCTTCACCACCACCATTATACAGATGAGGAAAGCCAGGGTCAGTGACATACCATGAGCACCAACTGGATAATGTTACAGCTGCAACTCTAAGATTAATCTGCTGTTTCCCAGTTCAGTGTTCTTGACACAACCCCTTACTGTTACCACTAATTAACAATGGGAGAATTTACCTGGGAGTTGGTAACCTGATTTCTGTGCTGGAAAATATCTCAGGGACTCTGTAAAATGTGTGATGGGCTATCAGCCATTCACTAATTTACATGTATGCCAAAGCCAGCTGTGTTCAAGAAAATACCAAGTATAAAGGTTTGACTTCATTTCCAATCTGAAAAATATTAGAGGAGAAATATAACATTTCCAGGTGTTTTCTGCCCACTTCCCATATGACAGGCAGCAGAGAGTACAGGAAAGTGTAGAGCAACAGTCCGTGATTTTCAGCAGTTTGCAGTTTTCTACTGGAATAACTTGAAAGTGCTTGATATCTTCAGAGAACAACATACTCCAATACGGAATCACTGAGAATGTGGCGCAGTGTTTAAGTGGTGCTGGAGGTCAGGGGAGAGAGCTATCATTAAGTAAACTTGTGGTGACAAGAGAGTGCCTTTTAAGAGCCAACTTCAGTATTTTCTTTCTACTTCAACTCCTCCCTTCCCATTCACATCCCTTTTCAACAAGTTTGTTGGTGGTGGTTAATTAGGTAAGCAGAGCTCCTGTCTGTACTGCTAACTCGTTTTGTTGATTTCCTACCTCGTGCCTTCTCAGGGAGGAAGCCAGGTGATGGGGTTCATAATGTGATAAATATTTGGATGCCGCCATCTTGGGGATAGAGATTTTTGTACACCATGTTATGGGAATAGACAAGTTCACTTTGAAAACAGTTTCAAAAAAGAGCATCTGTTGTGATGTTTGTAGAGGGAATTATGCTATCGTTAGTATCAAAATTTTGTTTTCATAAGTATGTGTCTCTTTGTAGGTAGTATTTCCATGAGGGACGAGGTGGCTGGAAGTGTTGATAGTGTTAAAGATTTCCCCGGTGATGGGATGGGAATTAATGCATATTTTCTCTTAGAGCTCAAAACAAGCAAAGGGCACTTTAAATAAGATGTTTTTTTAAATAAGATGTTTTTACTTGAGTTAAAGAGTAGTTTCTCCACGCTTGTGTTCCCTTTCCTGCTCTCTTCCTTCGGTGTCCCATATGGGGACCCTCTGGCTCTGCTGTAGGGTTACTTCATTATGGACCTCCAGTTGTTGCTGGATGTAGAATGATAGTTCAAGGATTTAATGGAAACGTGCCTTTTATTTTCCCATTAACTCTTCTAAATGGACCTTCCACTTAGGAAAGTATAAAGTGGCTTTGTGGGAGGGTATTTGGGAGTGAGTTTCCATTCTTTGGAGTCAAATGTTTCACTATTTTGGCCTGGAGCATGGTGGGTAGAGAGGAAAAGAAGTTCCTTTGTGCCTTCCCCAGACTGGCTTACATCAGGGTCGCATGGCACTTATTCTAGGCTGATGTAATTGAGTAAAAATAGGTTTCTTTTGACCCCAGGGGCTTCCCTGGTTTCTCAAGTGGTAAAGAAATGCAGGAGAATCAGATTTGATCCCTGGGTTAGGAAGACCCTCTGGAGAAGGGAATGGCAACTCACTCCAGTATTCTTGCCTGGAGAAATCCGGTGGACAGGGGAGCCTGGCAGGCTACAGTCCACAGGGTCGCAAAGAGTCAGACTTGATTGAGGGACTAACACTGACCTCTGAGGTTTAGGAGCAAGTCAACTCTGAGGGAAGAATCAGTTTAAGCAGCCTCATTGCTGAGCGGGACTGAGAAGAAACCCTTTGTTTTCACGGAAGAAAAAAAATCTTTGAAGAAAGACCTCCTCCCTCCTCCTTTTTTACTTCACAGCTGCTTTTTCCTCACCAGTAAGTCTTAATTCCTCAAAATCTGAAGCTAAGATTGCCTGTGTTTTTCTTTCATAATGTACAAACCTTAGCAATAAAATGTGATGGATTGGGTTATTAGAAAAGGGAGCAACTTGGCTTTTTAGGGCCCCACCTTGAGGACTTGTTTTGTTATTTGGATTTCTCCAGAAGTATGAATTCTCCCTTTGTGAACCATTAGGTGATGGGATACGTATACGTTTGTCTGCTGTAAAATTACTCTGGTTACACTGGGGACTCAGATAAACTTCTGTTCTTGCGACCGGGACTTGACAGTCTCTATGAATAGTTTGTGTGAACAAATTCCTCCTGTATGTATGGAACCTGCTAGAGTCTTGTGTATTTGACAAAAAGAGGATGTCATCTTCATGTCCTCGTTGAATTGAGTGGGCAAGTAACACTGAAACAGATAAACTGAAGTTCCTATGGTGGTTTCAGTATCCCAGCAGATGTTTCCAACATAAAGACCAATGAAGAAGTCTGCCTGGTATGAGAACCTTGCCAGGGAAGGTGTTTGACTGCATTCCTGCTTTTCTCTGTATAACTGCTGACCTCAGCCAGAGATCTCACTTCTGGTAAAACAACACTGATCCTGGTGGCATGTGTGGAAAGAACCCTAGACTGGGAATCAAGAAACCTGGTTTTCTAACATTAACTGGCTGAATAACATTGAGCAACTTATTTCATGTTTTGTGTGTTTTATTTTCCGTGTCTCTGAAGTGAGGGTAACAATAAGTACCCTGACTGTTTCATAGGGATATTGTGAGAATGCATCAAGGAAATGGGTGTTAGCATCCTCTGAGAGATGTAAGAAAAAGCGATATTCAGATTAAAAGTATTGTGGGGGAAATTGTTATTGTTTAGTGTTTTGATTAGCTTTGGGAGAATAAGCTCTTTCTTCCTCTCCCCTGAGAAAAAGGAGAAAATTAATGTGAGGCAGTGCCATAGATGTTACGGAGAATCATAAGTAACAATGCAAACAAGGGAGGGCTAAGGAGAGGCTGGACCTTTCTAAAAGGGCTGAGCAGATGAAAGGAACAGCTGGCCCAAGGAGTAGCCTGGTCCCAGACTTCTGGGACCCCGATTTACATGTCGTGTAGGGATGGGAAGTAAAGTGCTCCCAAGCATCCAATAAGAAAGCTTTCTGGTTATCAGAGCCTCTCCATGGTGGCTTCTCCTTCCCTGTCCTGGGCAGAAAGAGTCAGCAGGGAGAACAAGTCCTCTCAAAGGTGGCCAGTGCTCAGGGTAAAGCCGGGAATGTAAGAGCCTGAGGAAGAGGATGGTTTTTCCTATTGCTTCTCTCCCTGACAGATAAGCAAAGTCTCTCCTTTTCCCATAAAGACCAAATCCTGCTACCTAACTTGTAATTATCTCTTCAGCCCCAGAAGTAATATTTTCTACAACAGAATTACAGTCTACCTTGAGGAGATTGGACTTCTCTGTGAGTTGGCACAAGGCAGTTTAACTCCTGTTATGAAGCAGGGTTAGATAGCTTGTGAGAGCTCTGCATCCTTGTATTTCACCCTGTGTCACTGAAAGAAGGTTTAGAATGATGAAGGCAGTATTTCCCAAAATGTGTTCTATGTAATACTGGCCTACGTAGGGAGTTGTGTGTGTGTGTGTGTGTGTGTGTATTTCTGTGTGTATGTCTGTGCATTTTTTTTCAGGAAAGGTGTTACAGGGTCAAATGCACTAGGAAATGCTTCATAGTGTGGTTTCCTCTATTTTTATTTTATTTATTTATTTACTTATTTTTATTTATTTATTTATTTACTACTTGTTTTTATTTATTTATTTACTTTTAAATTATTTATTTATTTATTTACTTTTGGTTGTCCTGGGTCTTCCTTGCTATGCACAGGCTGTCTCTAGTTGCAGCACCTGGGGGCTACTCTCTAGTTACAGTGTGTAGACTTCTTGTTGTGATGTCTTCTCTTGCTGCAGAGCACAGGCTCTAGGTACACAGGCTTCAGGCTCATGGGCTACAGACTGTGGGCTCAGTAACTGAGGTGCATGGACTTAGTTGCTCCTGGCATGTGGAATCTTCCAAGATCAGATATCAAACCCAAGTCCCCTGCATTTATATGAAGATTCTTATCCACTGGACCACCAGGGAAGTACCCTTCTAAGAAATTTACCACACATGTAAGGATAGTGAAAACTTTGAGAAGCCTAATGAAAAAGGCATTTGTTTTATTTTGCTTAACCCAGAATTTCATAAACTTATTTCCTTTTGGGAGCCCCCTTTTCATAAAATGCTAATCAATATTTCTCTTGTTCAATAGGAGGCCTTTAAGAGAAATATTCATCTTTTTTAACTATGATCATACTTCAGGTTGCTGTACTAGATAGCAAATCCTGAAGTGATAGAATTCAGTATTGCTCCTGAGACTTCTCCAAAATTAAAATCATTGCACTGTGACAAAGGTACCATCAGACCGGTGATGGATTCTGTCCAAAGAAGCTATTAAAATACTAGAATAACTTGACAACCTCTCTATTATGAGATAGCCCAACAGTGAGAGCAAATCAGCGTTTCTCGTGTGTTCCTCTGAGCCTGCCACTGTGCTGAGCACTTTCTTTTGTTACTTCTTAGCCTAACAACAGTCTTGCAATATAGGTTGAGTGATTTGCCATTTTAGAACATAGGAAACCGAGGGATAGAGATGAAGGAACTCACCCAAGGGTATAGACCTAATCAGAAGCAGATCTGAGATATGAAAGCTGGTCAGTTGAATGCCAGAGTTCATGATTTGGATTTAAAGGCAGACCATGACTCCTAAGCAGAAAATGGCATTGCAAAATTTCACAGTTCTGAACTGAACAGCGCATCAGCCATGATTCTGCAGCACTCAGAGTTCTGTTTTTTGTTAAGGGGACCTATACCTGTATTGCCAAATTCAGTTTGAGTAGTAGTATATGTATCATTGAATTGGAGAATAAATGTTCACTTTAAAGTGCTCTGAGGATCACAAGCATAGGTACCTTTAGATCTGCAAACTTCTTTTTGCCCACTTGCTAAGTTTTAAGCCCACATCTAGTTTTCTTCACTGTCATTGCTGGATGTCATCTTTTAAAACTCTTTTCTTGGGTGATTATAAATTTAACATTCCTCATGTGAGTTCCTTTACTGGTGTCCCTTCTCCTTCTCCCCAAAACCCTATCCATCCCTTTATCATTGCTCTGGAGAGGCAGCTCAAAGCCTCCTTTCACGGACATACTGGAAACACCTCCATGTCTCTTGACAAAACTGGCCCCAACTCAATAAGGATAGCATCCACTTAATTATAGCTTACCTTCATTGAACATTCATTATATGCCAGGCATGTTTTAAGTGTTTTACAGGGATTAATTCATTCAGTACTCAAGACAACACTATGAAGGCAGTATTGTCGTTGTCATCTTAGAGGTAAGAGAACTGAAGTTCAGACAAGTTAAGTGAGTTCCTCAAGATTACACAGTTAATAAACTAGGTATCAAAACCAGGTCTGTATGCCCCTAGACCTGGTTTTGATAACTAGGTGGGGAAGCAATGGAAACAGTGATGGACTTTATTTGCTTGGGCTCCAAAATCACTGCAGCCACAAAATTAAAAGACGCTTGTTCCTTGAAAGAAAAGATATGAAAAACCTAGACAGTGTATTGAAAACCAGAGACATTACTTTGCCGACAAAGGTCCTTATAGTCAAAGCTGTGGTTTTTGTGGTATTCACGTATGGATGTAAGCGTTGGACCATAAAGAAGGCTGAATGCCGAAGAAATGATGCTGTGGTGTTGGAGAAAACTCTTGAGAGTCCCTTGGACTGCAAGGAGATCAAGCCATTCAGACCTGAAGGAGGTCAATCATGAATATTCATTGGAACAACTGATGCTGAAGCTGAAGCTCCAATACTTTTACCACTTGATGCAAAAAGCTGACTCATTAGAAAAGACCCTGGGGTCGCAGCGAGTTGGACACGACTGAGCGACTGAACAACAACAGCGCACGTACTGTTCAGCACTGTCTTGCACTATTCCTGATACACTTGGATTAGTTTTTCTTCAACCAGAATCTTGCCTTTGTAGTGAGTATATTCATACTCTCCTCCCAGGTCTGTCACTCTGGTCAATAACTATCTAGTTCAACAGTTTAACTTGCTTTAGTGTGCATCAGAACCACCTAGAAGTCTTGTAAAAACATGGGTTTCTGGGTTCCATCATCAGAGCTTATGCTTTTGGAGGTAGGGTAGGAGCTATTAGAGTAGAGGTGAGAAGCTGAGAGTTTGGATTCCTGACCAATTCTCAGGTGCTGGTGCAAAGACTACACTGAGAACCATTGACAAGCCATAATTACTATTTGTATTCATTCTTTTTTATAAGTTGAATTTCTCTTGAGCAACACTGCTTTTCACTGTTTTTTTTCCTTTAATATAAATTTATTTATTTTACTTGGAGGCTAATTAAATATTGTATTGTTTTTGCCATACATTGACATAAATCCACCACAGGTGTACATGTGTTCCCCATCCTGAACCCCCTCCCACCTTCCTCCCTATCTCATCCCTCTGGGTCATCCCAGTGCACCAGCCCCGAGCATCCTGCATCATACATTGAACCTGGACTGATGATTGTTTCACATATGAGAATGTACATGTTTCAGTGCCATTCTCCCAAATCATCCCACCCTCGCCCTCTCCCACAGAGTCTAAAAGACTGTTTTATACATCTGTGTCTTTTTGCTGTTTCGCATACAGTCTTATCATTACCATATTTTTCTTTTGATCCATTAAAAACATCATCTAAACATACACATCTCCAAGTTGTTTTTTTCAGAGTAGTTTCCCTATACTATGTCTTAATCATATTCTTGAGCAGAAGTAGTTAGACACACAGCTGTGATTTTCAGGATTTACCTCCAAGTAATTCACCATCATTAGCATCATCTCTTAAATACTTTATGTAACATTTAGCTTGTTTTAGAAGATGATAAGTTGAAGCATATTTACTACAAGAATACTTAATGGAAGGCAATATGACTTGGGGGTTAAGTGTAGTGATACTGTAATTAGACAAATCTGGATTTAGATTAAAAGTTTGCCACTTAATTTTGTAATTTTGGTCAAGTAATGAAACTTCTCTGAACTCTGTTCTTTACCTGTACAATGGGGGATGTTGATAGTGTCAAGTTCATGATGCTCTAAATAAGATTATGTATACATGAAATAGTCTACCATGACAGGCGGGAAACAAATGCAATACATAGTGCCTACTTTATATTAGTGTTTGCCAACCTCTTCAGACCTGTGATACATGATAAAGTTGTTGCAAAGGATCTGTGATACTGTGAGCACACTATGTCTGCAGATGGAATCAGTGAGAAATAGCATATTTCTATATGGTATCTATAAGATACCAAAAAAGACATGCTTTTAATCATAGGGAATTGGAATGCAAAAGTAGGAAGTCAAGAGATACCTGGAGTAATGGGCAAGTTTGACCTTGGAGTACAAAATTAAACAGGGCAAAGTCTAACAGAGATTTGTCAAGAGAACACACTGGTCATATAGCAAACACCCTTTTCCAACAACACAAGAGACAAATCTTTACATGGAAATCACCAAATAGTCAATACCTAAATTATATTGATTATGTTTTTTCTGCAGCTGAAGATAGAGAAGCTCTATACACTCAGCAGAAATAAGACCTTTAGCTGACTATGGCTCAGATCATGAGTTCCTTATTGAAATTCATGCTTAAATGGAAGAAAATAGGGAAACCACTAGGCCATTCAGGTTGTGACCTATGTTAAATTCCTTATAATTGTACCGTGGAGGTGAAGAATAGATTCAAGGGATTAGATCTGGTAGACAGAGTGTCTGAAACACAATGGACAGAGGTTTGTAACATACAGGAGGCAGTGACGAAAACCATCCCAAAGAAAAAGAAATGTAAGAAGGCAAAGTAGTTGTCTGAGAAGGCTTTACAGATAGCTGAGAAAAGAAGAGAAGTCAAAAGCAAGGGGGAAAGGAAAAGATAAGCCCAACTGAATGGAAGTTCCAGAGAATAGCAAGGAGAGGTAAGAAGGCCCTCTTAAATGAAAAAATGTAAAGAAATAGAGGAAAATAATAGAAAGGAAAAGACTAGAGATCTCTTCAAGAAAATGTGAGATATCCAGGGAACATTTCATGCAAGGATGGGCACAATAAAGGACAGAAATGGCAAGGACGTAACAGAAGCAGAAGAGAATAAGAAGAGAATACATAGAAGAAAAAGGTCTTAATGACCTGAAACCAAGATGGTGTAGTCTCTCACCTAGAGCCAGACGTCTTGGAATGTGAAGTCAAGTGGGCCTTAAGAAGCATTACTACAAACAAAGCTAGTGGAAGTGAAGGAATTCCAGCTGAGCTATTTCAGATCCTAAGAGACAATGCTGTTAAAGTATTGGACTCAATATGTCTGGAAATTTGGAAAATTCAGCAGTGGCCACAGGACCTGAAAAGACCAGTTTTCATTCCAATTTCAAAGGGCAATTGCAAAGAATGTTCAAACCATCATACAGTTGCACTCATTTTGCATGTTAGTAAGGTTATGCTCAAAACCCTTCAAGCTAGGTGTCTGCAGTACATGAAACAAGAACTTCCAGATGTACAAGCAGGGTTTTGAAAAAATGAAGGAACCAGAGATGAAACTGTCATCATAAATTGGATCATAGAAAAAGCAAAGGAATTCCAGAAAAAAACATCAGCTTCTGCTTCATTGACTATGCTAAAACTTTTGTCTATGTGGATCACAATAAACTGTGGAAAATTCTTAGAGAGATGGGATTACCATACCACCTTACCTGTCTCCTGAGAAATCCATACGTGGGTCAAGAAGCAGCAGAATCTTAATGGAACAACTGACTGGTTCAAAACTGGGAAAGGAGTATGTCAAGGCTGTATGTTGTCATCCTCTTTGTTTAAATTATATGCAGAATACATTGTGCAAAATGCTAACCTGGATAAATCACAAGCTGGAATCAAGATTGCTAGAGAAATATCAGCAACCTCACATATGCAGATGATACCACTCTAATAGCTGAAAGTGAA
>SJYV01046405.1:0-11418 GCA_006410875.1 Neotragus pygmaeus | reverse complement strand
GAGTGAAGTAAGCCAGAAAGAAAAACACCAATATAGTATACTGACACATATATATGGAATTTAGAAAGATAGTAATGATGACCTTGTATGTGAGACAACAAAAAAGACACAGACGTATAGAACAGACTTTTGGCCTCTGAGGGAGAGGGAGAGGGTGGGATGATTTGGGAGAATGGCATTGAAGCATGTATACTATCATGTAAGAAATGAGGCGCCGGTCTATGTTCGATGCAGTATGCAGGATGCTAGGGGCTGGTGCACAGGGATGATACAGAGAGACAATGTGGGGTGGGAGGTGGGAAGGGGATTCAGGACTGTGAGCTCGTGTACACCTGTGGGGGATTCATGTCAATGTGTGGTAAAACCAATACAGTATTGTAAAGTAGAATAAAGTAAATTAATTAATTAAAAAATAAAATTATAGGTATAGATAAAGATATATCCAATTTCTTTATCCATTCATTCATCAATGGACATTTAGAATATCCAATCTACTGATTTTATTTTCTTTGGATACATATTCAGAAATGAAATTACTGAATCATATGGTAATTCTGTTTTTAGAGAAACCTCCAAACTCTATTCCATAAAGCTTATGACAATTTTCCTTGCCCCAAATACATGAGGGTCTTTTATCCCTAGGTCTTTGACTGCACTTGTTATCTTTTGTCTTTCTGACAATAGTCATTTGAACAAGTATGAGTCCATACCTCATTATGGATTTCATTTGAGCTTTCCTGATGACTAGTGATGTGGAGTATNCTTGCCCCAAATGCATGAGGGTCTTTTATCCCTAGGTCTTTGACTGCACTTGTTATCTTTTGTCTTTCTGACAATAGTCATTTGAACAAGTATGAGTCCATACCTCATTATGGATTTCATTTGAGCTTTCCTGATGACTAGTGATGTGGAGTATATTTTTATATCCCTATTGGTCATTTCCATATTTTCCTGGGTGGGGGGGAATGCCTATTCAGTCTCTTTCTCATTTTTTAAATCAACTTCTTTGAATTTTTTAATACTAGGAGGTTTGAGATCCTCACATGTTTTGGACATTAACTCCTTATGAGATCTATGATTTTCAAGTATTTTTCCAAACACAAGTTGTCTTTTTATTATGATAATAGTTTTCTTTGCTGTGCAGAAACATTTTGATATAGTCCACTTGTATATGTTTGCTTTTGATTTCTGGACTTTTGGTGCCACATTCGAACAATCATTGCCAATGTCAAGGATATTTTCCTCTATGTTTTCTTCCAGTTTTTATAGTATAAAGTATTACATTTAAGTCTCTAGTCTACTTGGGGTTGACTATTGCCTGTGCTGTAAGAACAGGGACCTACCCGTATTTATTTTTGCATAATTACTCATGGCTTTTTATTGCAATTCTCTCACTTTTAACTTAAAACAGCATTGTTAGGCCTTGTAATACCTATTCGAAATCACTTCATCAATTCAGGACTTCCCCCTAAACTAGTATATAATGTTTGTTCTGTCATACATTTTCTCTGAGTGTGTTTATGTGTGGGTATGCAGTATATGCCAAAGCCTTTGACTGTTTACATCACAATAAGCTGTGGAAAATTGTGAAAGACATGGGAATACCAGACGACCTGACCTGCCTCTTGAGAAATCTATATACAGGTCAGGAAGCAACAGCTAGAACTGGATATGGAAAAACAGACTGGTTCCAAATAGGAAAAGGAGTACATCAAGGCTATATATTGTCACCCTGCTTATCTAACTTATATGCAGAGTACATTATGAGAAATGCTTGTCTGGATGGAGCACAAGCTGAAATCAAGATTGAAGGGAGAAATATCAATAACCTCAGATATGCAGATGACACCACCAATATGGCAGAAAGTAGGGGAAACTAAAAAGCCTCTTGATGAAAGTGAAAGAGTGTGAAAAAGTTGGCTTAAAGTTCAACATTCAGAAAATGAAGATCATGGCATCTGGTCCCATCACTTCATGGGAAATAGATGAGGAAACAGTGGAAACAGTGGCAGATTTTATTTTTTGGGGCTCCAAAATCATTGCGGATGGTGATTACAGCCATGAAATTAAAAGATTCTTACTCCTTGGAAGGAAAGTTATGACTAACCTAGATTCAAAAACAGACACATTACTTTGCCAACAAAGGTCCGTCTAGTCAAGGCTACAGTTTTTCCAGCAGTCATGTATGGATGTGAGAGTTGGACTGTGAAGAAAGCTGAGTGCCAAAGAATTGATGCTTTTGAACTGTGGTGTTGGAGAAGACTCTTGAGGGTCCCTTGGACTGCAAGGAGATCCAACCAGTCCATTCTGAAGGAGATCAGCCCTGGGATTTCTTTGGAAGGAATGATGCTAACACTGAAACTCCAGTGCTTTGGCCACCTCATGCAAAGAGTTGACTCCCTGGAAAAGACTCTGATGCTGGGAGGGATTGGGGGCAGGAGGAGAAGGGGAAGACAGAGGATGAGATGGCTGGATGGTATCACTGACTCCATGGACATGAGTTTGAGTGAACTCCGGGAGTTGGTGATTGACAGGGAGGCCTGGTGTGCTCTGATTCATGGGGTTGCAAGGGTCAGACACGACTGAGTGACTGAACTGAACTGAACTGATACAGTACAGTGACTGAACTGAACTGATAAACACATACAAAGTTTATATGCATTGAAACTATATAAAGTATATTTGCATATATTTGTATCAGTTCAGTTCAGTACAGTGACTGAACTGATCTTCAAAGTTTACATGTATTGAAACTATATAAAGTATATTGGCATATATTTGCTATATCCATTCAGCAGATTATACCAGTCAACTATCTCTCAGTGAAAAGATTCAATTAAAAAAATAAATAAATAAAGCTTGCCAGAAAAGAAAGCAAAGTTGATTTAGTTGAGAGTAAGGGTCATTATTTCCCTGAGTGCTCAAGACTATTTCCTTCCCCTTATGGCCTCTGTCAAAAAGTACCAGGAAGCACTGACTTTCTGTTTTTTAAAAATTATTTACTTCTCTATCACATATTTCTAAAATTCCACAAGAATATGATTGTCTTATTTAATAGAATATCCTTTTGGAATAGTCATGAGTTAATCATAAAATGTTTAATTCTCTTTCAGTGTGATTAGTTATCTGAGCCTTATTTTCCTCCCTCTTTGCTTCTTTCCTCTTTGTTTTTTGTTTTTTTTTTAATAATATCATGGGACCCTACATGGTGTAACCTCCCTAATCACCAGGAGGACCAGGTTCTTAATATTGTACTTCTACCTCCATGATCTTAAGCCAATCAATTCTTTATTTATTAGTTCCCTCATCTCACAAACAGAATGATCAGCCCTGATTATTACTAAGGTAGTTTTCACTTCTAATATTTCTGGGATTCAGAAAAACTTTGAATGAGTTTCAAACCTGAGCAATCAGTAATCAAATCTTTGGAGAAGCTATTACAGCAAAAAACTAACTTAAGTTTTTCATCCCAGTGTGAGACAGACTCCAAGACCCAATATATTAACTAATCTTCTCTCTAACAAGATGCTTTGGGCATTATTAAGACTGATTGAGTGTTCAGAAATGGGCGATTACTAACATTGAAATAAATTATTTGCCTCACTCCTAAACAGGTTTCAGAGGAACTAATTAATGAAGGCAGTTTTAAATAAGAAAACTTTTTGGGTGATAATTGCTCTTCAACTCTGAAATGTAGCTCTTGATGCCTGATACAGTGAGGCAGCAAAGAATTGACCCCAGGGGAATCACAATGCCTTTGTAAATTAACGTAAGGTGCAGGGTAGTTCTTTCTAGCACTGTAAGTTTATTGATTGTTTTCCTAGTTTCTTGAAGTTAGATTGTTTGCCCTACAAAACAAACAAAAGAAAAATTTATTCCCATTTAGCAAAAACTGGCAAAGGTGGAAGATTAAATTCCTTTATAAAAATCAGAAGATATAGGAAAGGCTGTAATTCAAACTCTTTGCTAGTTGAGGAACATGGATCCTAGTCTTCAAAAGCTACATATTTTGTTATTCTTATTACATGACATTATAGAAAAGGCAGAAATATACAGACAGAAAAAGATCACTGACTGTCAGGGGTTTGGAGGAGGGTAGATACATAAAGTAGGTGAAGCGCAGGAGATGTTACATTAGAAAAATTAAGAAAAAAGTGCATAGGATCCCTCTGTATTATTCCTCATACTTATTTCTCATATTTCTCATAATTATTTATCATTATTTAATCTATAATTATCTCAAAATAAAAACTTAATTAAAAAAAAAAAAACAGTGTGTGTGCCGCAGGAGGACATTTTAGCTTGGAACACCAGCTCTTGATCTTCAGCAACTTATTTAAAACCCCCGAGTTTCTGTTTCTTCAAGCATAGCTGTGAGTTAGTGGTGCCCACAGGCAGGAGTCACATGGGGCAGTGTACGTAATGTGCCTAGAAGCTGGCAAGTGCCCAGGAAATATTATGCCTCCTTCCTGCTTAACTGTCACTACTATTCTCACCCAGGCCATTGCACTAGCTCCTATCTGGTCGCATCTCCTCTGGACACTCTGACCATCCTGCACAAAGCCCCCTTTCCTACAGGGTAGCCCTAATGTGATAAAAATTAGCCTCTTTCTAGAAAATAATGTTCCAACTCACTAAACCAATTAGGTCATAATATGACTCCATTTATTTTTCTATTCATATCCATACCACTCGACTTTATCATTCCCATAATCTCAGCTAAATGTGACCCCCTGTTTGTCACATCACCAGGCCCCTCCTTGGGTCATTCCCTTCACCTGCTATTCCTCTCATCAGAGCTGGCCATCCAAATCCTACCTTCAGGCCCGTCTCAAAGGTCACCTCTTACACAATGAATATTCCTTCTTTCTTTCCTTCCTTCCTTTGATTTTTCATCAAACCCTGTGTTTCCTTCTTATGACTATTAACAATTCTGTCATAAATTTTAGTCATAATTTAGCCATGCATTATTCAATTGAGACTTTCCTAAGGAGAGAAACTATATTTTTCTGGTTATTTTTATTAATAGCAATAATAAAGGCCTACAAACTATAGTAATTTAACTTTAGCAAATAAGCCCTATTTCGTTGCTCAGAAATAGTCGTAAGTCTATTTTATAAAGGTGAAAATGAAGCCCTCCTCGGAGCAAGGTAGCTTCTGGAGGTTAAAGAAAAATTAATGACAAAGTTCAGTCTGATACTCTCCGCTTTGACTTCCTATCCGGTAAGCTTCCCAAACCAATATCTTTTAATCTTACTGGGACAAGCTCACCGGTTCTGTATTGTCAGCATTGTCAACAGTCCATATACTCTCAGGCTTACCACATAAACTCTTACACATTTGCAAGAGTATTAGTTTTGAAAGGTTGTTGTTGAATCACAACATTGGGATTCTTGGCCCCCAGAGGAGAATAATTCAATCCGGGGCCAGAGATGGGGCTTGATCGCTCAGAGCTTTTGTGCAATAAACTTTTATTAAAGTATAAAGGAGATAGAGAATGCTTCTTACATAGGCATCAGAAGGGGGCAGAAAGAGTACCCCCCTGCTTGTCTTCAGCTGGATGCTATATATTCACTATCAGTCTGTTAATGAAAGAAAGGAATGTCTTAAAACTCAGAATGGCACCGGGCCCCTCACCCATAAGATGCATTTTGGGATAATCTTGGTACCAAATGGTTCATTCTGGGCCATAAAATGATTAACTTGAATCTTGAGGAAGGATAGATCACCATACAAATAGTTTCATTTACACAGATTAGAGGAACAATATCTGAGTATAACATACTGGTTGTCAAGTAGGTTCTGAGCCAAAAGGCTAACCGACTTGAAGACAGAGTTTGGGGTAAATGCATAGTACATTAGCATAGCTTAAGATAAACATTTCCATAGAAAAATGCATTGGTTAACTTCAGGTGAAACCAGATGTCATTATGGCAACACAGAATTTTAAGAGAAACCTCCTATTAAATTTGTATAGAAAAGGAAAAAATATCCCTAGTTTGTTTCCTCCTGTCGCTTAAGAGAGATAAAAATGTCTGACACTTGCAGGCTATTTCCTCTGTTTGGAGACCCCTGGTCTTCCTGCTTGTTACCCTCTCAGTTTCATCTCAATTTTACAAGTAAAATTATGCAAAGATTATAGTCATTTAACTTCCCCAGTCCTGTCTTCTATTCCCAATGTTTGTTTGTTTGTTTGTTTGTTTTCCCACCAAAGGGTCCAAAAGCACAGAATCTCTTAAAAGCCCTTAGAAGTACCTCATCAAGGGCAAAATTCATGCCACAGAGGCCTCAAGTTTAAAACCAGGTAAATCAAAGTATGAAACGAGAATGGTGAATGTGTCTTTTATACCAAGAAATAGTAAATTAAAAATTGGAAGGCTATAAATTATCAAGGGACTGCTTAAAGCATTGTTGTTGACTGATACTGAATAATATGTTAAACAGGCTTATTTTCAAATACAAATTTCAGTTAAAAATAAATAAAAAGTTACTACCCTTGAAAAGGACAATAAAGAATTAAGTGGACATTCTTAAGGGTATTCTAGGATCCTTTTTAAGTAGGCATTATAGAGACATACCCATTATAAAAAGCTTAAATAACACAGAAACATAAATTTTTTTCAATGATCTTATCACACAAATATAACTGCTACAAACTTAGGTGGTTCATTTCTGATATTCCTTGTTTTAAAACTTTCCCCCTTGTTTAGTGTTTTGAAAACATCTGTATAACATTTGGAGAAGGCAATGGCACCCCACTACAGTACTCTTGCCTGGAAAATCCCATGGATGGAGGAGCCTGGAAGGCTGCCGTCTATGGGATCACACAGAGTCAGACATGACTGAAGTGACTTAGCAGCAGCAGCATCAGTATAACATTTTATTTTTTACTACATATTTAGCCAGAGAATAATATTTTCATGGTTTATAAACACTTGTTTAAGACTGGTAATAGCTGAAAAATAGTTTTATACACAGGATATAATGTTACAGTTCATTGGGCTTAAATATTCAACAAAGAATAATGGTTATTTTAGTAGTTGATCATTCCATCTATAGCCAGGTGGATCTGAGCCCAAAGCTTGTACTTTTAAGGATGAAATTCATAAAAGCCATTTTAAAATCATTTTGAGGTTCTCATTTTTATTTATTTATTTTAGAAAAAAGGTAGAGACCTGGATACTTCTTTATGGCAGAACATACACCCTTATTCTGTACAAATCCTCTCAATCAACTTCTTTTAAAAGTCATAGTAAAATAACATAAACATATATAAAGTTGTCTTTTAACGATTCAATATATAATTAACATTATACATAATTGAGAATGTATAAGTGACATTAAGTAAATAACACCGTCATACAACCATTACTGCCATCCAACTCCAGAATTATTTTTTCATTACTTGAAACTAAAACTTGTACCTAACAAACAATAACTCCATACTGTCCCCTCCCCTACCTGCTGGTGACCACATTCTATTTTCCATCTCTGTGAATATGACTACTCTTAAATTCCATGGACAGAGGAGCCTGGTGGGCTGTAGTCCATGAAGTCGCTAAGAGTCAGACACGACTGATCGACTTCACTTTCACTTTTCACTTTCATGCATTGGAGAAGGAAATGGCAACCCACTCCAGTGTTCTTGCCTGGAAAATCCCAGGAACGGGGGAGCCTGGTGGGCTGACATCTATGGAGTCACACAGAGTCAGACACAACTGAAGCGACTTAGCAGTAGCAGCTTCCCAGGTGGTGCTAATGGCAAAGAACTCGTGTCTGCCAATGCAGGAGATGTAAGAGATGAGGGTTTGATTCCTGGGCTGGGAAGATCCCCTGGAGAAGGGATAGGCTACTCACTCCAGTATTTGGGGCTTCCCTTGTTTCTCAGCTGGTAAAGAATCCACCTGCAATGTGGGAGATCTGGGTTCAATCCCTGAGTTGGGAAGGTCCCTTGGAGAAGGGAAAAGCTCCCCACTTCAGTATTCTGGCCTGGAGAATTCCATGGACTGTATATTCCATGGGGTCGCAAATAATTGGACAGGATTGAGCAAATTTCACTGTCACTTTCACTATGTGAATACATCACTTTGATTATCCACTTGTCAATGTATATTTGGGTTTTTTTTTTTACACATTTTTTACTATGATGAATAGTCCAGCTATTGTCAATAAACTTCTTAGCCATGCAAGGACAAAGCAAAGATTTTCTACTGAAATTAGTATGAATATGATAATATAAAATATTAGCTAGTTTATGAACAAATATTTTTTAATAAATATTACTGAGCACCTACTCTGTAGCAGACATTCTGCTAGGGGGACAGTGGTGAATGAAAAGAGCTTTTTGATTAATGTACAAAGTAAAAGCATGCCTAGAAATATCGGGACAAAAACAGGGAGCTGGCCACACACACCTGGCAGCCTCCTCAGGTACAATAAGGAAAGAAGGTTGCAGAGAGTGCTCTGATGGCCTGCCCCACAGGACAAAAGGAAAACTAACCCCGACATCCTCTGCTTTGTTTTCTGCTTTGCCATCATATGCTAATGTGGTTAATTCAGCCACCTGAACAACTGTCTCCACGGCCTCATTGTGGATAAGGGCCACGGTACAGCAGGATAGGTCTGTGGAGAGGCAGTCAGGCAGGAAGGCGTGAATATTGTGTCTGATGAAATTTCCTGGCAAATACAGGTCCACCTGGGCTCCCAAATCTGTGTTAACATTCGTCAGAAACATGTGCACCTTTATCTGACCTGTAATTTTACTGACATGTAAGTGAACTCCGGGAATTGGTGATGGACGGGGAGGCCTGGCATGCTGCAATTCATGGGGTCGCAAAGAGTTGGACATTACTGAGCGACTGAACTAACTAAAGCTGCAACATGACTATCTAACCACGTGAAAATTCCACAGTTTAGACATTCATCAGCTTTTTGAATGTGCTATATGTGAATATGAGACTGGATTTGAAATTCATTTGCACTGTAACAAGAAATCTCAACACTGCGTTTCTCAGAGGGAGAAAATGAAGAATAGTTTAACATCATTTCTTTAAATTTAATATCAAGCCTTTCAGTTCAGTTCTGTTCAATCACTCAGTCATGTCCGAATCTTTGTGACCCCATGATTTGCAGCACGCCAGGTCTCCCTGTCCATCACCATCTCCTGGAGTTCACCCAAACTCATGTCCATCTAGTCGGTGATGCCATCCAGCCATCTCATCCTCTGTCATCCCCTTTTCCTCCTGCCCCCAATCCCTCCCAGATTCAGAGTCTTTTCCAGTGAGTCAACTCTTCGTTTGAGGTGACCAAAGTACTGGAGTTTCAGCTTTAGCATCATTCCTTCCAAAGAAATCACAGGGCTAATCTTCAGAACGGATTTGTTGGATCTCTTTGCAGTCCAAGGGACTCTCAAGAGTCTTCTCCAACAATCAGGCCCTTTAAGTATATGCATATGTAGAGCTGATTCACTTTGCTGTGTAGCAGAAACTAGCACAACAGTGTAAAGCAACTATACTCCAGTAAAAACATTAAATTTTTTTAATTTAAAAGATTATTCTTCAGAAATTTTTCATAGTCACTTCAACTGAAAAAGCTGAGGTAAACTTTTGGAAGCAAACTCAAGTTTTCTATTCAAAAATTTGGGGAAAAAATTGTAATTTTTATACAAATTCAAATAACCTTTATTATTATTTTGAATTGTATTTGTTTCATTAAAATGTGATATTTAAAAATAATATGATATTCCACTTGGATACCCCAGTCATTTCCCAGTGTCTTCAGTGTGCTGAAAAATGAACATGTTTCTTTATTTTACCATGACATGAAATCTATTCAGCTCTTTGATGACTAATTATATGTGTCAATTTGGCTGGGTCACAATGCCCATCTGTGGTCAAACATTATTCTAGGTGATTCTTTGCGGGTGTTTAGGGATAAGAATAACATTCAAATCAGTGAATTTTGAATGAAATTGCCCTCCAGCAAGTGCGTGGGTCTCATCTCATCAGTTGAAGGCCTGAATATACTAAAACATTGATCTTTCATGAACAAGAGAGAATCCTGTGGCAGACTCCTTTCAGATTTGAAAGTCAAGCATTGGCTTTTCCTGTGTCTTCAGCCTGATGGTTGGACATGAACTATAACATCAATTATTTTCTGAATCTCCACCCTGAAGAATTTGTACTTGCCAGCCTCCATAATAAGTGAAAGAGAAGATTGAAAAAATTGACTTAAAGCTCAACATTAAGAAAACTAAGATCATGGTATCCAGTCCCATCACTTCATGGCAAATAGATGGGGAAACAGTGGCTGACTTTATTTTTCTGGGCTCCAAAATTACTGCAGATGGTGATTGCAGCATTGAAATAAAAAGACACTTACTCCTTGGAAGGAATTTTATGACCAACCTAGACAGAATATTGAAAAGCAAAGACATTACTTTGTCAACAAAGGTCCGTCTAGTCGAGGTTATGATTTTTCCAATAGTCAGGTATGGATGTGAAAGTTGGACTGTGAAGAAAGCCGAGTGCCGAAGAATCGGTGCTTGTAAACTGTGGTGTTGGAGAAGACTCTTGAGAGACACTTGGACTGCAAGGAGATCCAACCAGTCCATCCTAAAGGGTATCAGTCCTGGGCATTCATTGGTAGGTCTGATGTTGAAGCTGAAACTCCACTACTTTGACCACCCAATGCGAAGAGATGACTCATTTGAAAAGACCCTGCTGCTGGGAAAGACTGAGGGCAGGAGGAGAAGGGGATGACAGAGGATGAGATGGTTAGATGGGATCACTGACTCGATGGACATGGGTTTGGGTGGACTCCGGGAGTTGGTGATGGACAGGGAGCCCTGGTGTGTTATGGTTCATGGGGTCACAAAGAGCCTGACACAACTGAGTGACTGAACTGAACTGAGCCTCCATAATATCATGAGTTGAATACTTAAAATAAATGTCATTCTACTTATACACACACATCCTATTGGTTCTGTTTCTCTGGAAGACCCTAATACAAACACAAATGATAATAGGAAACAACTAGTCCTCTTTATGTAACAAGACACTATTCCCTTCACTTCACAAAAACTAGCTTTGTAACTATTATTATTATCATTTTCACTCTATATATGTGGTTACAGAAGCTCAGAGGTATTAAGTAACTTGCCCTGGTTCACACAGCTATTAAGTACAAAAGTAAGAATATAAACCCAAGTTCTGTTTTATTTTATATGATGTTAATTAGTGTGTACTAATAATATATTTTTCTCTAGATATGAATAAGAATAGCACTTTTAAAATCACAATTTAAGTTATATTACTCGGAGTAAAATCACTGTCGATGGAGACTGCAGCCATTAAATTGAAAGAGGCTTGCTCACTGGAAGAAAATCTATGACCAACCTAGATAGTATATTAAAAAAAA
>SJYV01046404.1:0-12215 GCA_006410875.1 Neotragus pygmaeus | reverse complement strand
TATTTTAAAACTCTAAAATTTAATGTTTAAACCACTGTGCATACTGGGGTAACCTTATTGAAAAAAGAAAATCATGCCTTTACTCTTTCATAACAGATATCCATTTCTGAATAACTTAATAGACTTTCCCATATCAGTAAGCTTTCCAAATGTTTAGTTTTAGAAATTAATGTGTTCTATGTTTAGTAATATAACTAGACAAAAATTATAATTAACAACTGATCAGCAATCCTCATTATTTTTTGTCACCACTTCTGAGCAACTGATCATCCATAGTAAATTAAAAAAATAAAATTACAGACTGAAAGCAAACATCTGAGCCAATGGTGTTAAAGATCAGATTTGACTTTTAAAATTCTCAATTTATCATGACTGGGTCATATTACATTTTCACCCTGTATTAATATATTTGCTTTCCTCATAGCTCAGTTGGTAAAGAAACTGCCTGCAGTGCAGGAGACCAGGGTTCAATCCCTGGGTCGGGAAGATTCCCTGGAGAAGGAAATGGCAATCCACTCCAGTATTCTTGCCTNCACCCTGTATTAATATATTTGCTTTCCTCATAGCTCAGTTGGTAAAGAAACTGCCTGCAGTGCAGGAGACCAGGGTTCAATCCCTGGGTCGGGAAGATTCCCTGGAGAAGGAAATGGCAATCCACTCCAGTATTCTTGCCTGGAGAATCCCATGGACAGAGGAGACTGGCAGGCTACAGTCCACAGTGTCTCAAGAGTCAGACACAATTTAGCAACTAAGCCACCAACAACCATCATCTATTTAACAATTTTATTTGTAAGTTATCAAAACAAGAGTCATATGGTAATTCATATTACCATATGGTAATTACCAAAGTCATATGGTAATATGGCAGTAGAACACATTTGAGGTTGATTTTTCCTTTTTAAGATTTGCAATTAAAAACTGAGGTTACTTTATTCTGATCAAGTGATTAAATGTTAGTCACTCAGTCGTGTCCAACTGTTTGCAACCTCATGGACTGTAGCCTGCCAGGCTCCTCTGTCCATGGAATTCTCCAGGCAAGAATACTGGAGTGGGTAGCCATTCCCTTCTCCAGGGGATCTTCCCAACCTAGGGATCAAACCGAAGTCTCCTGCGTTGCAGGCAGATTCTTTACTATCTGAACCACCAGGAAAACTCTGAATTTAAAAAAAAAAACACAAAAAAAGTCAATAAAGGAAAAAAACACATTTTAATCAGTTAATTTCGCTCTGCAATTTCTTCCATCTATGCTTAGGTTTGCACTAGTACCTCAGAGTGGTAGCATGTAAATATGCTACCTATTGTACAAGGCTAAGCTAAATGGTCACTTCATCCTACAAGTCTCTTCCAACATGTCTGCATGGAATTAACAGCTAATCTTAATGAATAAGACATGTATTTTATTGTTTCTTCTACTGCAGCTGGTTGGTCTTTTGCCTATCTCCTCCAAAATATGGCAGTTCACTTCATAAAAAATAAACAAAAGATAAAATATCTAGAATAAAAGATACATATGTGTTTTAGTGTGTTACGAATAAATGTCCTAAATGAATCATCTTTATTTTGGTGGAAGTGCTTTTCATTGAAAGTAAGAAAATTCACTCAATTAACTTATGCAGAGGGAAAGAAACTGACCACAGGATCTAGGAATAAGTCTGGTTGTGTGCTAGTAAATACCCAACAAGTGGCCCTCCACTATACATTTATAGAATATGCCAATTTCCATGGTATAAATATTACCATCAGAATCAAATTCAAACTTCGGACATACAGCCATTGAAAACAGTGTTAGGAAGATATATGCACACTTGTTCATCGAAATCTGATTCTACTACCCTATTGGGTTATCATAAAACTCAAGGACAATATGAATAGGCAGGCCTCACAGGGATTGAAAACATGAACTAGGAAGCCACAAATAAATGAGAATGCTCTTGTGTTTCTTACTAGCCAGGTGGGGTCCTTTCTCTATTCTTTCTACATCTGCTTCAGATTTTCTTCTGTAGGCAGAGAGGCACTCCTCACTTTCTTCTTAGCACATATTTTGCCCAAAAGGCCTTTTCATCTGGTCTTCTTACCATATTTATGTTCAAGTCTTAGAAGATACTGATAAGCATTCTTAATCTTGAGTATACCAATTTTCTGGAGGGACAATAATTTTGCTCAGTTTGAATGTAATAACCATCTCTGTATGGTGACAATGATGATGGTGATTGTCATTCTGTGTGTGTGGGTATGTGGTAAGTTCTTGAGAAATATATGTATAATGGAAGCACATGGAGATAAGATAAACAGAGTAGCATTTCACTATGGATAGAGGGATAGTTTTCTAAGAAAGGAAAGGGCAGCTACCTGAACATACCTTCTGGGAATGTTTATTGTACTCACTGGGGTGAGCAGAAGAATGCTCTTCTCCACTCAAGATGTCCATACCCTAATCCCTGGAACCTTTGAACATGTTATCTTACATAGCAAAACTCTGCAGATATAATTTAACTAAATATAAGAGATGGGAAGATTATCATGCATTATCTCATGGATTCAAGGTATTCAAGACTTTCCTTTTAAATGAAAGAGCTAGGCAGGAGAATCAGAGCCAGAAAAAGTTGGTGATGGAAGCAGAGTTCAGAAAGAATGAACAATTGCTGGCCCTGAAGATGGAAATGTGTCAAGAGCCTAGGAATCCTGAGAAAGTGAGGAAAAAAAAAAAAAAAGACAATCCATTCAACACTTGACCCTCCATAAGGAATCCTACTGACAACTTGACTTTTACTCAGCGAGCCCAAGTTTAGATTTACAACCTCCAGAAAGGTAAAAATATTGAATTTCAGTTCTTATGTCACTAACTTTGTAATAATCTGTAATAGTAGTAATAGAAAACTAATACATTGAGCAAATATGATTTGACAGACTAGACCATTAATCATTTAATCTATATTAGAAATTAGAAACCAACTCAGAATTTAAGATTTTTTTTGGTTAAAACTAACATACTTATTGATGTTGAAGCTGAAACTCCAATACTTTGGCCACCTGATGTGAAGAGCTGACTCATTGGAAAAGACCCTGATGCTGGGAAAGATTGAGGGCAGGAGGAGAAGGGGACAACAGAGAATGAGATGGTTGGATGGCATTACCAACTCGATAGACATGGGTTTGGGTGGACTCTGGGAGTTGGTGATGGACAGTGAGGCCTGGTGTGCTGTGGTTCATGGGGTCACAAAGAGCCGGACACGACTGAGTGACTGAACTGAACATATATAGTGGATGTGTGTATCATTACTAAAATAATTTGAAAATCTTTAAAGTAAAAAAAAAAGCAATCTACTTTTTCAAATCTGTTATAGCAGTAATAGAAAACTAATACACTGAACAAATATGATTTGAAAGGCTAGACCACTAAACACTTAAATCGATAAATTAGATATCAACTCAGAATATTAGATATTTTATTGGTTAAAACTAACATACATATTGGATGTATCATTATTAAAATAATTTGAAATCTTTAAAGTAAAAAATGTTATACTTCATGTTTCCAGTGTCAAAGTATTTCAATGAATATTTCTTGAAAACTTTTTGAATGAAGGCCCTAATCTAAAGACAATTATGGACCCAGATATCAATAATTTAATGGTTTAGGAAGATACCATAACACATATTACTTTATGACAGCTAGATAACCAGTGCAAACTCATGCTTACAAAATTTTATATTACATTCAAATAGTTAAAGTTAGTTCTGAGTGTATTTCTCTTATTTTAGAGGTTCTTATACCATTTTCACTACCATTATATAAAAGTATGGACTCTCAGTGGTAGGAATAATATCCAAGAATACAGATTTAAGCCAGGTACCCAACAGAAATCATTGATTACTTAGTTCTTATTCTGTGACACTATGAATTGCTTGCATTTTTACAAAGAAATGAGATTGATAATTGGGAATTCAGAACCTCATCATCCTCTGCTAAAGCAAATAATAATTAAGCCTAGTATATGCCCAAATGTATTTTACAAATCAGTAACAGACTACATGGGAAATAGATGGGGAAACGGTGTCAGACTTTTTTGGGGGGGGGATCCAAAATCACTGCAGATGGTGACTGCAGCCATGAAATTAGAAGACACTTACTCGTTGGAAGAAAAGTTATGGCCAACCTAGATAGCATATTCAAAAGCAGAGACATTACTTTGCCGACTAAGGTCTGTCTAGTCAAGGCTATGGTTTTTCCTGTGGTCATGTATGGATGTGAGAGTTGGACTGTGAAGAAGGCTGAGTGCCAAAGAATTGATGCTTTTGAACTGTGGTGTTGGAGAAGACTCTTGAGAGTCCCTTGGACTGCAAGGATATCCNGTCTAGTCAAGGCTGTGGTGTTTTCAGTAGTCATGTATGGATGTGAGAGTTGGACTGTGAAGAGGGCTGAGTGCCACAGAATTGATGCTTTTGAACTGTGGTGTTGGAGAAGACTCTTGAGAGTCCCTTGGACTGCAAGGAGATCCAATCAGTCCATTCGGAAGGAGATGAACCCTGGGATTTCTTTGGAAGGAATGATGCTAAAGCTGAAACTCCAGTTCCTTGGCCACCTCATGCGAAGAGTTGACTCATTGGAAAAGACTCTGATGCTGGGAGGGATTAGGGGCAGGTGGAGAAGGGGACAACCGAGGATGAGATGGCTGGATGGCATCATGGACTCGATGAAGGTGCGACTGAGTGAACTCCGGGAGTTGGTGATGAACAGGGCGGCCTGGCGTGCTGCGATTCATGGGGTTGCAAAGAGTCGGACACGACTGAGCGACTGAACTTAACTGAATTGATTTCTATTTATGATTAGAGTTTCTTGAAGGGAATAGTAAGTCAAATGCTGAGTGCTTAAAAGGAAATATATAGAATCAATGATTTCTCATACTTTATGGAGGCATATATTCAAAGAATCTATCGAAAAGATGGAAGATAGGTCTCAACTGATATATCAAAGCAGAATAATGCATCTATGTTCTTGCTTTTTACATCTACAGTTTTGTTATTTGGACGCAGCAAGAGAATTTGCTAAAACTAATAAATAATATTAAGTTTCTGTGTAGAATTATTGGTTCCATGTTTACACGTATGCAGATTATATTTTATTCCACAATACTTTCCATTCTCAAACAACCATAATCTTCTTTCTTAACACAGTTTCTCAAAAAGTGAAGCTGAAGGTATCATAACCAGTTCATCTTTAAATAAAAGTAGCTTTAATTTAGAATTGACCAGATCTTTTCAGGCTTCAGAGAATTTTGAGTATAAATATTACAGAAAAAGTTTGACTTTTTAGTTTAAGATGAGAAAATTACTTTTAAAATGGGTCATTTACCACTCAGTAAATTATGACTTCACATTCAAATTCATCAAAAAATTTTCCTATCCCATCCTTAAGAAAGAGTAGTTTTGTTAAGAAATGGAATCAATTTTGGTCTCCTCTTGAAAAACCTAAGTGAAGTGAAGTGAAGTGAAAGTCATTCAGTTGTGTCTGACTCTTTGCAACCACATGGACTATATCCATCCATGGAATTCTCTAGGTCAGAATTCTGGAGTGGGTAGTCATTCTCTTCTCCAGGGGATCTTCCCAACTCAGGGATCGAACCCAGGTCTCCTGCATTGCAGGTGGCTTCTTTACCAGCTGGGCTACCAGGGAAGCCCTGAATAACTTGAAAGGATGCTTTAACGAACTAATTAAAAAAAAAAACCCATAATAATTTAATACCCCAAATGTTATATATATTGATTTGATTTATTGAAGCAATGAAGTAAGTTTCTTTTTTCTTTCCCATCTGATAATTATTATGTGGGCAAACATGTTTGTCCTCCATAGGTATAAAGACATCTCTGGGTCTGATATCGAGCTAAAGGAATTTCTAATATACCTTTGAATTGACAAATGAGAATTTGAAAGATCTCATTTATCTTTTATATGTAGGGAGATAATAATACCACAAATATCAGACCTGTTTCAGTCATGTTGGATTTCTGTGGTGGCCAGGCCCACATTGAATGAATGTCCTTTGTATGTTAACAAACACATTACCAGGGATTCCCAGGTAATACTAGTGGTAAAAAACCTGCCTGCCAATGAAGAAGATGTAAGAGATGTGGATTTGACCCCTGGATCAGGAAGATCCCTGGAAGAGGACATGGCAATCAACACCAGTATTCTTGCCTGGAGAATCCCATGAGCAGAGCAGCCTGGTGGGCTACAGTGCACAGTGTCGCAAAGAATTGGACAAGACAAGGGATTTAGGACACACACAACTGTCACCATGTAGGATGTATAATTTCCTGAGTTTTCACAAAAATACTGTAGAGGTAGATTTTTAAGTTCCCGTTTTATACTTAGTTTCACAACACCAAAAAACATGTCAAAGTTCAGACTATTAGTAACATTTTAAGTCAGTTTAACTTGGCCCAACATACTATGTTATTAAAGTCAGTAGGAATAAGTCCTTACTAATGACAGTGTTGGAGGAGGCAATGGCACCCCACTCTGGTACTCTTGCCTGGAAAATCCCATGGATGGAGGAGCCTGGTAGGCTGCAGTCTATGGGGTCGCTAAGAGTCGGACACGACTGAGGGACTTCACTTTGACTTTTCACTTTCATGCATTGGAGGAGGAAATGGCAACCCACTCCAGGATTCTTGCCTAGAGAATCCCAGGGATGGGGGAGCCTGGTGGGCTGCCGTCTATGGGGTAGCACAGAGTTGGACACGACTGAAGTGACTTAGCAGCAGCAGCCTCAATGACAGTGTGCTATTTTAATATTTCTTTCTCATCCTCTCTATTGCCTACATAAAGCCACAGAAGACATTCTATCATCTCAATTTATATAGCTGATAAATGGGTCTGGGAGCATTTACTGTTACATATTTAATTGTATTGAAAACTAATTTCAAGTTTCATCTTTTATGAGTAAAGAATCCTGTATGAATATGTCTATTTAGACATTTTTAAAAAAGCCTAGTGTAGACATTTTTGTTTTGAGGAAGTCACTATAGTTCCCCAAAAGATACGTAGCCAGGCTGAATATTTTTATAAAAATGGGTATATAGTTCAGTTTGAGATATGACTTGAGATAAAAGCCAGTAATTTCTACTGCTTTATTTTAGGTCCTTTACATTAAAAACTAATTTTATTAATCTAAGTTTATTTTCTCATAAAATGGTCAGAAAATTTTTTTCCCTAAGAAACGGAAATTTCCACTAGGTATTTCTTAAGTATAAAACAACTAAATTTGCATCGACAAAATATTTCTTTTCAGTAATATTAGATAACCATGCCAAGTTAACATTTTTACTTTTAATAAGATTAAATACTACATTGTTTTAAAATATATTTAATTTGTAGCAAATTAAAATAATTGAACACTTTGCCACATAATATTTCTATCTTTACTTCAGTAAAAAGGTACTTTCATTTTTCAACATCTTTGTCCAATTTTAGGTAATACAGAATAATTTACATGATTTTGATAATAGCACTTTTGATTTTCTAGTTTTTAATTAATTTTCTTGTTTGCTTTATAGTATAAAATAAATACATAACTAATGAAGACTTCAACATCTGTCTCCCAGTGGCCCTACGCATCCATTGTCTGCCATCATCCTAAATGATTTCTGTAACTACTGGGTATTCAGTTCAGTTCAGTCGGTCAGTCATGTCTGACTCTTTGTGACCCCATAGACTGCAGCACACCAGGCCTACCTATCCATCAGTAACTCCTGGAGTTTACCCAAACTCATATCTATTGAGTCAGTGCTGCCATCCAACCATCTCATCCTCTGTTGTCCCCTTCTCCTCCTGCCCTCAAACTTTCCCAGCATCAGGGTCTTTTCAGATATTTTCAGATATTCTAATCAAGGGGCCAAAGTACTGGAGTTTCAGCTTCATCAGTCCTTCCAGTGAACACTCAGGGCTGATCTCCTTTAGAACAGACGGATTGGATCTCTTTGCAGTCCAAGGGACTCTCAAGTGTCTTCTCCAATACCACAATTCAAAAGCATCAATTCTTCGATGGTCAGCTTTCTTTACAGTCCAACTCTCAACCCATACATGACTACTTGAAAAATCATAGCTTTGACTAGATGGACCTTTGTTGGAAAAGTAATATCTCTGCTTTATAATATGCCGTCTGCTGCTGCTGCTGCTGCTAAGTCACTTCAGTCGTGTCCGACTCTGTGCGACCCCATAGATGGCAGCCCACTAGGCTCCTCTGTCTCTGGGANTATATATATATATATATATAACTTTTTCTTTATCCATTCATCTGTTGATGGACATCTAGGTTGCTTCCATGTTGTAGCCATTGTAAATAATGCCTCAATTAACAATGGGATTCATGTATCTTTTTCCATTTTGGTTACCTCACAGTATATGCCTAGGAGTGGGATTGCTGGGTCATATGGTGGTTTTATACCTAGTTTTTAAAGGAATCTCCATAGTGGCTGTATCAATTTACATTCCCAGCAACAGTGCAAGAACATTCCCTTTTCTCCACACCCTTTCCAACATTTATTGTTTGTAGACTTTTTGATGATGGCCATTCTGACTGGTGTGAGGTGATATCTCGTTGTAGTTTTTATTTGCTTCTCTAATAATTAGTGATGTTGAGCATCTTTTCATGTGTTTGTTAGCCATCTGTATGTTTTCTTTGGAGAAATGTCTGTTTAGGCCTTTTCCCACTTTTTGATTTGGTTGTTTGTTTTTCTGGCATTGAGTTGTATGAGCTCCTTATATATTTTGGAAATTAACCCTTTGTCAGTTGTTTCATTTGCTATTATTTTCTCCTATTTTGAGGATTGTCTTTTCACCTTGNAGGCCTTTTCCCACTTTTTGATTTGGTTGTTTGTTTTTCTGGCATTGAGTTGTATGAGCTCCTTATATATTTTGGAAATTAACCCTTTGTCAGTTGTTTCATTTGCTATTATTTTCTCCTATTTTGAGGATTGTCTTTTCACCTTGCTTATAGTTTCCTTTGATGTTTAAAAGCTTTTAATTTTAATCAGGTCCCACTTGTTTACTTATGTTTTTATTTCCGTTACTCTAGAAGGTGGATCTAGAGGATCTTGCTTTGATTTATGTCACTGAGTTTTCTGCCTGTGCTTTCTTCTAAGAGTTTTACAGTTTCTTGTCTTACATTTAGGTCTTTAATCCATTTTGAATTTATCTTTGTTCATGGTGTTAGGAAATGTTCTAATTTCATTCTTTTACATGCAACGGTCCAGTTGTCCAGCACTATTTATTGAAAAGGCTGTCTTGCCCCATTGTATATTCTTGCCTCCTTTGTAAAAAAATAAGGTACTCATAGGTGCATGGATTTATTTCTGGGCTTTCTATCTTGTTCCATTGGTCTGTATTCCTGTTTCTGTACCAGTACCATACTGTCTTGATGTCTGTAGCTTTGTAGTGTAATCTGAAGTCAGGAATGTTGATTCCTCCAGTTCTATCCTTAATTCTCAAGATTGTTTTGGCTATTTGGGATCTTTTGTATTTCCATACAAATTGTAAAATTTTTTTGTTCTAGTTCCATGAAAAAGGCCTTTGGTCATTTGATAGGGATCACATTGAATCTGTGTGATTGCACTTGGTAATATAGTCATTTTCACAATATTTACTCTTCCCACCGAGGAACATGGAATATCTCCCCATCTGTTTATGTCCCCATCTGTTTATCTCCTCATCTGTTTATGTCTTTGATTTCTTTCATCAGTGTCTTATAATTTTCTGTGTACAGTTCTTTTGTCCCCTTAGGTAAGTGTATTCCTAGATATTTAATTCTTTTTGTTGCAATGATGACTGAGAATGATTCCTTAATTTCTCTTTCTGATTTTTCATTGTTAGTATATAGAAATACAAGTGATTTCTGTGTATTGATTTTGTATCCTGCACTTTGCTAAATTCACTGATTAGCTCTAGTAATTTTCCGATACTATCTTTTTGGTTTTCTATGTACAGTATCATGTCATCTGAAAACAGGGAGATCTTTGTTTCTTCTTTTCCAGTCTGCATTCCTTTTATTTCTTTTTCTTCTCTGATTGCTGTTGCTAGGACTTCCAAACCTAAGTTGAATAATAGAGATCAAAGTGGACATCATTGTCTTGTCCTGATCTTAGGGGAAATGCTTTCAGTTTTTCACCATTGAGAATAATATTTGCTGTAGGCTTATCATATATGGCCTTTACTATGTTGAGGTAGGTTCCTTCTATGCCCATTTTTTGAAGAGTTTTAATGATAAATGGGTGCTAGGTTTTGTCAAAGGCTTTTTCTGCATCTATTGAAATGATCATTTAGTTTTTATCCTTCAACTTGTTAATATGGTATATCACATTGGTTGATTTGCATATATTGAAGAATCTTGTATTCCTGGAATAAACCCAACTTGATCATGGTGTATAAGCTTTTTGATGTGTTGCTGAATTCTGTTTGCTAAAATTTTGTTGAGGATTTTTGCATCTATCTATTTTGCTATTGTCCTGTAGTTTTCTTTTTTTGTATTGTCCTTGTCTGGTTTTGGTATCAGGGTGATGCTGACCTCACAGAAAGGGTTTGGAAGTGTTTCTTCCTCTCCAATTTTTTGAAAGAATTTTAGAAGGATAAGCATTAGCTCTTCTCCAAATGCTTGATAGAATTCTCTGTGAAGCCATCTGGTCCCAGGCTTTTGTTTTTTTGGGAGATTTTTGATCACAGCTTCAATATCAGTGCTTGCAATTGTGTTGTTCATAATTTCTATTTCTTGCTGATTCAGTCTTGGAAGATTGAACTTTTCTAAGAATCTGTCCATTTCCTCCAGGTTGTCCATTTTATTGCCGTATCATTGTCCATAGTAGTCTCTTATAATCTTTTGTATTTCTGCATTGTCTGTTGTAACCTCATCATTTTCAGTTCTAATTTTGTTGATGTGATTCTTCTCTTTTTTCCTTCATGAGTCTGGCTAAGGGCTTGTCAATTTCATCTTCTCGAAATACCAGCTTTTAGTTTTATTGATCTTTACTATATTTTCTTTCATTATCATTTATTTCTGCTCGGATCTTTATGATTTCTTTCCTTTTACTAATTTGTTGTTGTTGTAGTTCTTCTTCTTCTTTTTCCAGTTGTTTTAGGTATAAAGTTAGGTTGTCTATTTGATATTTTTCTTGTTTCTTAAGATAAGATTGTATTGCTATAAACTTCCCTCTTAGAAGTGCTTTTGCTGCATCCAATAGATTTTGAGTTCTGCTTTCATTGTCATTTGTTTCTAAAAATTTTTTTTATTTCCCTTTTGATTTCTTCAGTAACCTGTTGGTTATTTAGAAACGTCTTGTTTAATCTCCATGTGTTTGTGTTTCTTACAGGTTTTTTTTTTTTTTCCCCTTGTAATCAATATCTAGTCTCCTAGCATTGTGATCGGAGAAGATGCTTGATAGAATTTCAATTTTCTTAAGTTTACTGAGGTTTGATTCATGACCCAAGATGTGGTCTATCCTGGAGAATGTTCCATGTGCACTTTAAGAGAAGGTGTATTCTTCTGCATTTGGATGGACTGTTCTGAAGATATCACTGAGATCCATCTCATCTAATGTATCATTTAAGGCTTGTGTTTCCTTGTTAATTTTCTGTTTTGATGATCTGTTCATTGATGTGAGTGGGGTGTTAAATTCTCCTACTATTATTGTGTTACTGTCAATTTCTCCTTTTATGTCTATTAGTGTTTGCCTTATGCATTGAAGTGCTTTTATGTTGGGTGCGTATTTACAATTGGTATGCCTTCCTCTTGGATTGATCCCTTGATCATTATGTAGTATCCTTCCTTATCTCTTGTAATCTTTATTTTAACGTCTACTTTACCTGATATAAGGTTTGCTATTCCAGCTCTCTTTTGCTTCCCATTTGCATGGAATATATTTTTCCATCCTCTCACTTGCAGTCTATTTGTGTCTTCAGATCCGAAGTGGATTTCTTGTAGACAGCATATATATGGGTCTTGTTTTTGTATCTATTCAACCAGTCTTTGTCTTTTGGTTGGAGCATTTAATCTATTTACATTTAAAGTAATTATTGATATATATCATATATATATATATATGTTCCTATTGCCATTTTATTAATTATTAATTGTTTGGGGTTGATTTTGTAGATCTTTTTTCTTCTCTTGTATTTCTTGACTACATAAGTCCCTTTAACATTTGTTGTAAAGCTGGTTTGGTGG
>SJYV01046403.1:169848-203370 GCA_006410875.1 Neotragus pygmaeus | reverse complement strand
GGATGCTAAGTGCCTCCTCCACCTATTCAAACTGGTCCAGGCTCCTAGAGCTAGCACGTTGGGATTTTATAACTTCTGGTTTTATTAGGTGATTTCATGAATAGACAACATGACAGCTCTGTGACACACTGGGAGCAAAGAAACTTCAAGAAACTCAAACAGATCTGCTTCATCACAGAACAGAATGAACGGAAGGCATCTACCCTCTATTATGGGCTGAACTGTCCCATCCAATTTTACAGGTTGAAGTCCTAAACTCCCCAGTACCTCAGAATGTGACTATTTGGAGACAGGGTCTTTAAAGAGGCAATAAAGTTAACATGAAGTCATACTGGGGTTGTTATAAGAAGATATCAGGACACAAACACACACAGAGGATAGACCATGTGAGGACAAAGAGAGAAGACGGCATCTCCAAGCCAAGGAGAGAGTCCTCAGAGGAAACCATTCCTGCTGACACCTTGACCTGAGACTTCCAGCCTCCAGGGATGTGAGGAAATAAGTTTCTGTTAAGTCACCCACTCTGTGGTACTTTGCATGGCAGTCCTAGCAAACTAATGTACCCTTCAGCTTTATGTATCTAAAAGGTACTTTCTCTGCTATTTCATGAATCATCCAAAGGGGTTAATCAAACAGTGATCAGCTCCACCTGAAAAATGTGACTTGGAAGCACCTTTCCCCAGGTGTTGGGTTTTCTTTTCAGATGAATGAATTCTGCTCTATTAGAGTGAAAACCTTGTTGACTTAGGCTAATGTTCCCAGTGTTACAGCTCTCAACAATGCATGGACATCTGATGCTTGCACGTTCAAAAAACTGATAATCTGACAGCTCACCTAAGAGGATGCAGAAGATGCAGAAATAATGCCAAGAAGATATTCAATTAGGATGAGAATCAAGAAATGTATTTCTTTCCTTAGAGGTGACCTGACCCAGTGGCAGGACTGGAATCCAAGACTGAGGTTCTATCACTCTGTGAACTTGGATGATGTCCCCACCTTGGCTACTTCATGAAAGGAGCAGTGTTCTCAGACCTGACACAGAACACAGTACCTCAGCCTCCCCCAGCAATTGTCCCTCTGTATTCCCTGGACCAGCTTTGTGACCTTAGGTGAGCCTGGACCCACTCTCCTCATCCACGACATGGATAAAAATGGACCATCATGAGATTACATGAAATCATACATGTGAAAACAATATAAAATGAATTATAAAGAACTACACAAATGTAACTTGTCATTAGTATTGTTAGAATAGGTACAGGATTATTAGGCCCGGAATCACAAGATTTCTAATTCTATGACCTAAGTCTGTTTCCATGTGTATGTTATACTTGATTTAAGACATTCACTGAAAGAACAGATTTCTAATTCTAAGTCTGCTGCAAATTAGCTTAACAGTTTTATACATAGGGCCACGTTCCTTCTAAGGGGCCTTAGTTTCCTCACCTGGAAAATAATGATGTTGAATCCTATTATCTTATATGATCTGGACTGATCTAAAATTCTCTGATCTATTTCTCATTACTCAATGTCTAGATAAAATATAATGATAACATAGACTTTAAATGAAGACTGTGGCACATGGGTGGGTACATCTCTTTTTGATATGAAATGTCTGAGGTCAAAAGAGCAAAAGGGTTTTGGAGATTCCTGGGTCTCTAGGAATCTCTAGGTCTCTAGGAATCTCTAGGTCTTAGGAGGGAAGGTCTGCTGGGAGACATTCTAGTAGATGAAAGCACACTGTGAATTTCATGCATTAAAAATTACAGAGTTCTTTTTCAAGTTCTCAAGATTTGCACACAATATAGTACTTATATGAAAAGTTCAGAACACAGACTTCCTTGTTTCTAAACCTAGGTATGAACTCCAACTCCACCAGCTCTTTAGCCTGCTCTGTGACCCAGGCAATTTCCTATCTTATGAGCAGTGGAAGGTCCTGCTCTGCATTTCCTCTATTTCTAAGGAGTATTGAGAAGGGACAATGACAAAGAGAACTTAGACCACATTTTAGATCTTTCATACAGAAGTACTTAAGATACTGGGACATGCTTTCTTTAAGATGTATTTTAAATACTACACTAGTAATTATTCTACTCACAAGTGAAAATCTGGGATAGAAAAGCATGAAGAAGGGAAAATACACCCTTAATTTAATACCCAGAAATAAATTTTCAATGAGTAAGCCTCATAGAATGCAGCTGGAAGCCTCATCCCACCATGAACCACCAATGTCAAGGGGTAAGGACACCAAACCTTTCTTCCTTCCCTCTATCTTGTCATCAATCCACTCCCACGTTGTTCCAGAAAGAATTGCAGGCAGCTGTATGACAATGGCTAAGTCTCTTAAACCAGACCTCAGTTACCATCTCACCTTTGTTAGGAAGGTGTCACATGACCTGAATGCTACCCATTGAGAACCTTCCTCATACCATGTACAATGCATTACACACCCCATCTCGGAGAAAGTGCTTTGTAAACCTTCAAGCACCATTCTGACTATAGAGTTAAAGTATTCTGAGTTCTTGATTTGTCCGGATGACAATTTCACCTTCTGGGAGGTAGAGGAAGCATAGCGGGAAACTGGACCTAATTCTCAGTTCAGTTCAGTTCAGTCGTTCAATCGTGTCTGAATCTTTGTGACCCCATGAATTGCCGCACGCCGGCCTCCCTGTCCATCACCAACTCCCAGAGTTCACTCAGACTCATGTCCATCGAGTCGGTGATGCCATCCAGCCATCTCATCCTCTGTCGTCCCCTTCTCTTGCTGCCCCCAATCCCTCCCAGCATCAGGGCCTTTTCCAATGAGTCAGCTCTTCACATGAGGTGGCCAAAGTGTTGGACCTAATTCTAAATAACAGTAATTAGAGATAAAGTGATAATATCAGGTAGATGTTTTCCTTATAGATTAGAAAACAGAGGAGAGCTATACCTTTCCCTGGTAGATCTTCCTAGAGCCAAAATATTCTAAACTGTTTTCCCATAAACTCTCAAAATTCCTGGATATTCCTTGATAGCACTTTTAGTACAAATGTGCTGACCACTAATCAGAATGAATGTGAAGGGTGTGCAAAATGAGTGTTCTGCGCTCTATGAGAATCTGAACCCAGAGTCCAAGGTGTGGAAAGTCCAATCTGACATCTCTCTCTCAGGCCCACGTGTGCACACACAGAGGAGCACACACATCCACCCCACCCCCAAATCTGCTGCAGAATCTCGGCAGACCTGCCTTCAACCTGCAATGTGTTAGGACCCAGCCAAGAGACTTCCTCTGTGGGGACTTATAAGGGCACAGAGTGCTTCTTATCAGACCACCAGTAGAGATTGTGAAGATTGAACCCTGGAGACAAACTTTAATTACAACACCCCGCAGCGAGCTCACCTATTTCTCCCTTTCAGTGAGGGCAGTGATCTCAGCCTCATCCAGATGTTGTGCCATCCCGTAAAATAGGCTGTTTTCATTCTGCAGCAAATTACGTGGCTCTCCAGCTTCTCTATATATCCCTGAATCCAAAACCTGTTAACAATAGAAAGAAATCCATTAGCAAACAATATCTCTCAGTACCATATTATAGCCCAGACAATATTTCAAAAAGGGGCAGGACAGGGAGAATAGACAGACTCTGTGTGGGCGGTAGGACTGCCTGGTGTTTAAATGGTCTAATTACTGTTTTACTGGGCAGACAAAGGCCTCACTTGACCTTTTAATATTACAATATTATCAGAAAGGAAGAAAATGAGTTTTACACTAGGATTACTGGCACTCTATAGCATCTTATATTCTGCCCGGGGTATTTGGGATTGTTATTATTAGTTAGTGTTTTTAGCTCTCAGGCTCTGAGCTTTGAGGCAATTTACACAGATACACAGAATTGGGAAATATCTTGATTGCAGAAAATGAAACTGCATTTATCTAAAAAGTAGGGTGACATCATACAAACCAGAGGGCAGAGCCCTGGCCACAAATTAAATATCAAGTTGATTTGAGAATCTGAGCAGTATTTAGAGAAAAAAGAAAACGCTTTCAGAATTTCTTTAGGGTCCTAGATTATGTCAACTGCTGAGAGGAATAGAATTCCTTGTCTGAGAGGCTGAGATGCTTCTAGAAGTTGGCTGTGGTTGTGGTTTGTTCTTAGAGTGGAAGGCTGGCAAAAAGAGCTGGTATAGAAGCAGCTTTTACAGAATTGCTCTGCACAGAAGAAATCTCTAGAAACAAGTTTTCCCTTTGGTACAACTAAAGAAGCAAGTAAGAAATTGAGCTCCGAATTCCAGTGATCTCAGCCTGCAGAGCACATGGGGCAGCCCAGTCTGAATTGCCTAGGATCTGAATCTATTTTCACAAATTATGAATATCTTTCTTATTTTGTTTCTCTCTCTTAAACCACCTACTTCCACCCCTTTTATTGCTCATTAATAAGTCTACTCAGAGAAGGCAATGGCACCCCACTCCAGTATTCTAGCCTGGAAAATCCTGTGAATGAAGGAGCCTGGTAGGCTGCAGTCCATGGGGTCGCTAAGAGTCGGATATGACTGAGCGACTTCCCTTTCAATTTTCACTTTCATACATTGGAGAAGGAAATGGCAACCCACTCCAGTGTTCTTGCCTGGAGAATCCCAGGGATGGGGGAGCCTGGTGGGCTGCTGTCTATGGGGTCACACAGAGTTGGACACGACTGAAGTGACTTAGCAGCAGCAGCAATAAGTCTACTAAATGGAAATTAAAAGGGAGAGGAAGGGGCTCTTAACTCTGCCTTTCTACTTATTAGTGACTTTGGTTAATGATTCTGGAGAGAAAAAAGTGTCTGAAATAAATGGCCCAAATGACATAATTATAAAAACAGTCCTGATGCTAAGCAGTACTCAAGTCTTCACTTAGGTCATGTTTAGAGTATATGTATCTTAAGAGAATACGCTGGATGGCTTCCTGGTGGCTCAGTGGTAAAAGAACCTGCCTAAAAGAACATCCATTTTTACTGACAGGATATCATCAGTGATATAGATGAGTACACAGGGAGCTGGGGGACAGGAGAGGGTGGAAGAAAAGCCTGATAAGAAAGATGCTGGGAAATGATGACAAACAACAGAGATAGATCCCACTCAGCAACATGGAGAGCTGTGAGGGGAAAGACCTGAGAGTCCGACCTCTGCCTTTGGCCACCAGGTGATGACACAGGGCAGCTGTCCAACCCTGGAAGGTGGGTCCCTCATTGGTAAAATGGTGCCTGTGATTTTCTCAGTGACTGGACAATGTGGTAAGTATTAACTCAAAATCATTTTTAGGTCTTGAAATAATAAATCATTCTCTCACCAGGGGAATAATGAAGGCTGGTTAATAGTCACCTCCACAGCTGCTCTCTCAAAACTGTTGCTTTTGCACATAAGTGCCCCCCTCATAAAGTATTTCTTCTCACTGACTATGCTTTCTACCTCAGTGTTAGTTATCTCTCGTCTGAAAACTTGAATGAAATCTCTTGGCATGTTTTTGAGGGAGTTTTTCTCTTCTCAAGTGTTCTAATTGCAGCCATGCAGGTTTATGAAAGAAAAGTTCCATGAAAGTGAAAAATAGAACTTAAGTAAAACTCTAGTTAGGTATGAGCTGTTTGGGGCTTTTCAAGTTGGGATGTTACAACAGTTTCTGGTTTTCACTCTGTGGGAAAATTCTAAGAAGAGGTTTGAGTTGAGAAAGAAACATAAAGAATATAGAACCATAAATTGACTATAAACAGAAGAGTTGGGATCTGAGTTTCTTGGCTCTGCTTTTGGTTCTTCATCATTCATTGCCAAAGAATACTCTAACTAGAGACAGTGAAAATGTTGACCACAGACAACAATATTGTTAGAGAAAAGTGCAGATTGTCACATGCTTTCTTTGCTCACGTTACCAGGGAGAATCCGGGTAATATGAAGACTGCAGTGAGCAGAGACTGGAGGGAAGAGCTGTGCTGTTGGCTGCAGACAAAGCAGGTCACGAGCACCCAGCTAATCCTGAAAACTACAGGAAGAACCCTCTAATGTAGAGATAGTGGTGAGTCTTAGGATAAAGAGCATTTCTAATTTGTCTGTCTTGCTCCACTGTTTTGTGGCAACAGAGAAAGTAAAGAAGATTATATTAGCTGTCATTATGACTGCATCATGTTTAATAGACTTAATATTGAGAGAACTTCTTTGTGAAATCGAAGTCTAAGCCTGACACATGAATGGTGCTTAATGAGGCAAAGTAGGGTAAATCCCTTTCGAGAGACAACAGATAAACAAAGCTTTCAATTGCTTCCCATCAAACCCTTTCTCTGATTTGCTTACAGTGAACAAACCCATATCCATCTAATCATTTCGAGATTTTTGCTAAAAGTGACAATTTGGAAAATAAATAGATGTCTAAGTTTGAGATTAATTCTACCCTATCTCTATGATGAAATTTTAGGCAGCTATTAAGAATGGAGCTGTAGAAAATTAACAAATGACATGGGGAATTTTAAGAATAAAAATTCCGCCAATAAAATACTCTGTTTTGCATAAAAAATTATTAAACCTGTTCTAGTGTTATCCAAATAATATTATAGCATTATAAAACTGTTACTTTCTGGTGGTGGGTATTTTGTAATCTTCCTTGTATGAGATTTTCTTTTATTTTCCTATTTCTACTTTGCACATTTATTGCTTTTTTATAACAAAAAAATATTTTTATGGATTAGCATCAACTAAAAATAGAATTTTTTAAAAAGACATCCACCTATCTTTGTGCAGAAGTATTCACTAGTGCAACAAAACATAATTATTATACTTTAAACATTTGCAATGATAGGCCTTTATGATGACAACCCTGTCGGTTATGCCCTTCATCAGCATCTGTCACTTCCTCAGCTACTCCTTGGAGCCGGTCACCCACCCTCTGGAGCATCAGCCTTTGCAACAGATTGACTTGTCTTTATGACCATAGTAACAGAATAGACAGTCACCTGTTTTTCAGAAAGGAAAGAGGTACAGTCACCCTCAGTGTAGGTGCAGTTCCAGAAAACTGGACTGAAGTGAACATGGCAGTAAAGCTAGTCATATGGATGTTCTGGTTTCCCAGAGCACACAGGAGCTATGTTTCCACTACACTAGCCTATCAAGTGTGCAATAGCATTATGTCTGAAAAAAACAATGTACAGACTTTAACCTAAAAACAATGCATTGCTAAAAAAAATACTAACCAACAGAGCAGACTTCAGCAAGTCAGAGCAGTAACATTGATGTTACAGATCACCAGAGCAACAATAACGACCATGAAAAAGTTTGACATATAGTGGGAATTACCAGAAGGTGAGACAGAGACATGGAATGATCAAATACCATTTGAAAAATGGCGCCCATAGACTTGTTCAATGCAGGGTTATGATAAGCTCTCAATTTGTAAAAGTGCAGTATCTGGGAAGTGCAATAAAACACAGTATGTCTATTTCTAAAGGATGAAATACAAATGAGGTTTAGATTGGGAAAAGAGTATGTCAAGGCTGTATATTGTCACTCTGCTTATTTAATGTATATGCAGAGTACATCATGTGAAATATCAGGCTGGATGAAGCTCAAGCTAGAATCAAGTTTGTGGGAGAAATATCAATAACCTAAGATATGTAGATGACACCACTCTTATGGTAGAAAGCAAAGAGGAACTAAAGAGCCTCTTGATGAAGGTGAACAAGGAGAGTGAAAAAAAGCTGACTTAAAATTTAACATTCAAAAGATGATGATCATGGCATCTGGTCCCATCACTTCATGGCAAATAGATGGAGAAATATTGGAAACAGTGACAGACTTTATACTCTTAGGCTCCAAAATCGCTGTGGACAGTGACTGCAGCCATGAATTAAAAAGACACTTGCTCCTTGGAAGAAAAGCTATGACAAACATAGACAGCATATTAAAAAGCTGAGGCATTAATTTGCCAACAAAGGTCCATCTAGTCAAAGCTATATGGTTTTTCCAGTAGTCATGCATGGATGTGAGAGTTGGACCATAAAGAAAGCTGAGCACCAAAGAATTGATGCTTTCAAAAGATGGTGCTGGAGAATACTCTTGAGAGTCCCTCAGACTGAAAGAATATCAAATCAATCAATCCTAAAGGAAACCAACCCTGAATATCCATTGGAAGGACTGATGCTAAAGCTCCAATATTTTGGCCATCTGATGTGATGAGCTGAGTCATTGGAAAAGGCAGGAGGAGAAGGGGATGACAGAGGATGAAATGGTTGGATGGCATCATGGACTCAAAGGAAATGAGTTTGAACAATCTGAGACATAGTGAAGGACAGGGAGGCCTGCTATGCTGAACTCCATGCAGTCGCTCAGAGTCAGACATGACTGAGCAACTAAATAACAACAATTTTTAGGAAAGAGAGAGCAACTAAGAGAAAATTACATTATTGGAGGTTCCTATCAAGTTTTACAAGGAAGGATACATTGAGAAATTGAACATAAATGAAAACAACTAAAATGGTGAGGGTCTTACCGATATCCATTGACAATCAATGACATTGCTCAACCTGTGTGCGATGGTTATCACAGTGCACTGGGCAAATTTCTCACGAATTTTTTTTTGTATTAACTTATCAGTACTAAAATCAAAGAAATTAATTTAGTTCAGTAAAGACAGGATAACCAGACTTAAGACTTTAAAATATCATGATACTTTTATAATGTTTTTAAAATCAATACCTTAACATATAATCTTGTTCCTAAAAAACTAAGTATAAAAGATCTATTTAGAAATTTAGTGTTTTTCATAAAATGATGGAAAATAGTCTTCCCTCAAAATTTCTTAAAACTATAAGAAGCTGGATTTAGGAATCTAGCTCTCTCAGAATGCCTCATAACAACATTAACCCCATATAACATGTCTTGGTTTTTACTTTGTTTCCTGGAATTAATATTATCAATAAATATCCATGGGGCCAAGAGAACACTTAGAAACATTTCTAAGCATCACTAAATGTTTTTCATTTTCCACATTTAGAAGTCAGATTCAAGGTTTCCTGGGTCTCAGCTCCGTACCTTGGATCCACGTTTGATGTGGCTTTGTCAATAATCAATATCTGATTTTTCTTGAGAAGAGCCCTGGCAAGGCACACCAGTTGTCTCTGTCCAACACTCAAGTTCAACCCAGACTCTGCTAATTCAGTATTCATTTTAGCAGGAAGATGTTGGATGGTGTGTTTAAGTTGCACCTGTGGATACAGAAAGAATGGCATTTTCCTAAGCAAACTGTTACTGAAGTTGACAAGCCTCTTACACATTAGAACTTTGACATCCTCAGGATTTCTTATGTATCTTACATGTATAGCCAGGTGAAGGGGAGAGCTCTTTCCAAAGAGCATTCACTGAGATAGATGGTGGATTCAAGTCAGAAAGATCTCAATGTCCCCGATCCCTGCCAAAGGACATCTTCCAGAAACGCCACCTAGGGATTAGTTAATAAGTCTCTCAAAAAATGAAGCTGTTTCTTCCAATGTGGTTTAAACAAAAAAGTTAAAACAATCTTTATGGTTGAGTCAAGCTTCCCAAAGTTCATTTTGCATAGGAGTTGGTACACTAAAGAAAAACTTTAAAATTTTTACAGGAAGTCTTTTTCTCTGAAGATATTATCCTACCAGCACTTTACTATTTGGTGAAGTTTATACAAATTCAAACAATGGCAAACTGCACCTTATACATTAGTAATCCTGGAACCTGCTCTGGTGATGGTTCTTTCCCAAGTTTAATTCTATAAATAGTGGACCAATCAAGTGCATTTTCCTCAGTGTCATAAATGTCTTGCAGTGAATGAAAACTCATGAAAAATAAGACACAACATCTTATTTCTCCCAGAATATGGATATAGGTGATGTTTATATTAATGTATCTTCATAAAATTGTACTCACAAGATTAGAAAAAACAAACTTTTATCTGCCAGAGATAATCTGAAAGTATATTTGTTGGTAGGGGTTAGTTAGATGTGTATAAGAGACAGGAGCAGACTTCAGCAANAAACCAACAGCAAGTTAATAGTCAAAAATGTTTCATGCAAGGGTAAGAAAATTCAAAGAAGTGGGGCAAGATAAAACACGACACAAATGACAGAAAATTCTCTAGAAATGAGCCTCTCCATACAGAAGCTCAGCACCTGCTCCAGGGTTCTGTTACCTGCATTCATGCTGCAGCATTAAAATGACAAAATCACCAATAAATAATCATTCTCGCATTCCAGGGCTTTCCTGGTGGCTCAGACAGTAAAGAATCTGCCTGAAATGTGAGAGACTCAGGTTCAGTCCCTGGGCTGGGGAGATTCCCTGGAGGACGGAATGGCTACTCACTCCAGTATTCTTGCCTGGAGAATTCCATGGACAGAGCAGCCTGGCAGATTACAGTCTGTGGGTTCGCAAAGAGTCAGACATGACTGCGCAAATCTCTGGCTTCTGTCTTCTTCTCACATTCCAACTCTATAACATACTTTTATAAACACTTTACTATCAAACTTCCTCATTTTATTGGTCTGATCTCATTCACATCTTTCAGTTAATAATGAAAAATGACTCATCTCCACTTAATAGACATTCCCTAAGACCAGAGGAATGAAACAAACACTGGAGGATAATTAGGGTAATTATATCACTAGATCACAAGTAGAACTTGATTCCACAATTTTAACATCTAATTTAGTGCTCTGCTAAGGACAAGATAATGTGCTCTCATTCAGGGTTTAAGGAAAAAGCTAAAATGAAAACATTGTATTATATTGTTGGTTTTCATCATCATCAATTAACAAACATTTTAAGTGCACGCATGTCATCAATGTTCTTCTAGGAGGTAAACAAAGTCAGTTAAACTATTAAGCTCCTGTTAATTACCTGCGATTCTATAAATGTACACTTTTACACACATGGATACTGATGCTAACAAGTTAATTATATTTAATATTAATAAATTACCTCTTCTAAGGCATTCCACAGTTCCTCATCTGTATGTTCGTTTAAAGGATCCAGGTTCTTCCTCATTGTTCCAGTGAATAAAACAGGTTCCTAAATACCCCAAAATAGTGAATGTTATTACTCTAATCTCTTTTCATTATATCCCAATGCCTAGAGAACAGAATTAAAATATAAAATATCAAAATTCACTGTAATTATTAATAATAATGTTGGAAATGTATGTTTAGAAAACATTATAAAATAATTTTCCATGTACAAAGTGTGCTACAAAATATCCTCCAGGCTATTACATTAACAGAAGAAGAAAGTGTTGAAGAAGCTTTTTATCTTAAGAAAAAACCTGAAGAGAAAGGAGGATTTGATTTTTTTTTTAATGCCTTCCTGGGAATATTGGCTTAAGCACACACATGCAAACTGAAGATATAATTATTTGAGAAATTTTATATCAAGATCTACATAAATTAGTCATCAATCCTAGTGTGACTGGGAAATATCAATAGCATGATTAGTTGAAGTCTGTGCCTCAAAGGAAAACCATTATATATTTACATAATGGTACTGAAAAACAAACTAGGCTTTTTTCTCCACTGATCAAATAGTCTTCTAAAATATGGAATCTCTCCATTTGTGTGAAAGGAACATCCTCACACATGCAAACAGAAGTCAGCTCCTGGGGTCTGCAGCAACTCTGTCCATAGAGAGATCTCCATAGATTGTGCATCAACCTGATCCCCACATTCTCTCACCTGTGTGTCAGGATGACCTGCCTCACAGAACCTCGTTATTAACTCCAAGGTCAGGATGACCTGAAACCCATTATGACCTGGGTCATAATAACATTATTAAATAATTTTTCCTATTCTACTTTTGGAGGAGCCACAAGTAAATTACCCTAGAAATATATGTCCTTCCAAGATTCAAGAGAGAATACTATACATAAGCTCATGTAGACTATTTACATTTTCTTCTGGGAGGCTCTAGTAAGCCAGGCCATAAGAATATGGGCAGCAGAGAAGAGCCAGTTGGCTCCTTTCAGTGAGGGGGGAAGAACAAGTGGAGGCATACATGTGGGAACAAGAGGAGATCTGACGCTTCCACAAGTGTCCAGAACTGCTCGGAATCCCCAGCCTCAAAACCCTGCCTGGCCTGGGAGCTAGATTTTCCTTCTCACTTTAGGAAAGCCTGAGAAGAAAGATGAAGAAGACAGACATTTCTTTTCCCTAGTCAAGAAGAAGAATGACACTCAGATGGCCTCCTGTACCTTCTTTCAATATTGTCTCTGTTTTAAGTCTGGTGAGAGACAAATGAATGCAGGTGTGCCACCAAAAAATGTGTATCACTAAATAAAATTAAAAAGACATTATAAAAGGAACTTTATTTGCACAAAGTTGATTAAATGGCCAATATGCCTCCAAAGCAGTGAAATTATTGGTCATACATTTCAAAATAATGACTGAACTGAAAAAATCCCGAGACCCAAATTTAAGGTCTCCCTTAAAACTCTTGAATTTAGGATCAAAGAATAAACAACCATCTGTGTAATGGTAAGAGTTCCTTGTTAGGGGAATAACCATGATTCTACTTCAGATTTTCACAAAACTCTTTTACTCTTTTTAATTATCAACCCTAAGATTCCAACATGCAGGCAATTTCTCATCCTTCAGCTGTTTCCATGAGGTTAAAATAGATGCAACGGCCAGGCAAGGGGAGGCTGCTCCCCAATACTCCTCTTTTCTCTATCTTCACTTCATTTTCCAGATCCTTTCAGATAAGCAGCTACTCCCTGAACATAATCTCAATTAGTGTTCTTTCTGGGAAACATACTTAACTACTTCAGATCCTCAGCACAAAGGATGAACATACACCAGCTACCTGTTCTGTTCAAGGAAATTACTTAAGAAGAGCTTTCATTTTTGCTTATTCCTGAAATTTTGAACACAAATTGAGGAGTACCTTCTTAAAAACACAGTATTCATCTTCGAAAGATCCCCCAAGACAGATGGTCTATGTCTCCACTCCCCTGTCTCTGCTCCTACCCAGGTCCTTACTGCTATCCCATCTCCCCCAATTCTGATCTGTTCTGCAGGGTCATCAGGATGGTGGGATGAGCCTGGGAGAGAGAGAGAGGACCCCAGAAGCTCCCAGGATCACAGGGAGCAGGCAGCCAGGGAAGATGATGCGAGTTCATTATCTGAGTGACTCACCCAAGTGGGGCAACTCAGAGAAACAGTACTGAGCTCCCCTTCTGGAGAATCTGCTCTCAGCTTCCCTAAATTAGGGTGTTGAGACACAAGCATCACTGCTTCCCTCTCTTTTGGGGGGAAGAGGGATTTACGTTTTCTGCACTTAAACAAGTTAATTTCAAGTAACCAAACCAACAGACTTTCTTCACCACTGAGCCAGAAAGACATTGTAAAGACAAAGGGCTCTTGGTTGGAGAGGGTAAGATTTTGAGTACGTTCTCCTGACGCTTACTAGCCCAAGACACATAAATAAATAAATCCATTTCAAAACAGATGCTGTCCAAACAAGGGACGGGGCAGTAGGATTAGTATCTTCTGGCTTTGCTCCTTACTTACTGACATTTGTTATGGTATGGGCAATCCTTTCAAGTGTGATGGTAGGAAAAATTAAGTAAAATATCTGATGAGAACATCATTCAGTTCAATTAACATTTATTGATAAAAATAAATTTGGAATCAGACAATTTTCCGTTCTGATTTTTCTGCACATTAGTAGGCTTGGGATAAATTATTAACCTTCCCAAGATTTACTGGAAACTGGGGTTAGCCTTGCAGGGCTGCTCTGAGAATCTGGAATAACAGGGAAACTCCTAGTTTGATGCTAACATGGACCAGGAGCCCAGCCCAACAGGGGGACACTGAGGGGCAGTGTTTGTCAAACTGCAGGTGCAACCGATGGATCGGGAAATCAACTTTGTGCCTCGTGACCATCATGTTGTCATTTACATGAACTAGAATAGAACTGGTATCACAGAAAATATCAGAGCACAGAGCAAGAGCAATGTTATTTGTGAAATTTTTGTTCCTCTATGTGTGTGTATGTACATGGAGGCATATGAATCATGATACAAATCAGTAGTACATGGACCATACTCAACCACGTGAAGTCACAAGCAGAGTAATTTGTTGCCCAGGCTCTGGAGCTGGGGATTTCTTTAAATTTGAATCCTGTTAGTATATTTTGGAAATTAATACCTTGCTAGTTGCAACATTTGCAAATACTTTCTTCCATTCCATAGGCTGTCATTTCAGTTTTATTTATGATTTCCTTTGTGCTGAAAATTCTTTTAAGTTTAACTAGGTCCGCTTTATTTTTGCTTTTGTTTCCATGACTTTAGGGGACAGATCCAAGAACATATTGCTGTGATTTATGTCAAAGAGTATTCTATGTTTTCCTCTAGAATCTTGTCTTACAACTCTTTAGGTCTTTCATTTATTTTTACTTTATTTTTGTCTATAGTATTAGAGAATGTTCTAATTTCATTCTTTTACATATAGTTCTCCAGATTTCCCAGCACTATCTATTGAAGAGACTTTCTTTTATCCATTACATACTCTTACCTTTTTTGTCTTTAATTGACCCTAATTGCATGTGTTTATATCTGGGTTTTTTATCCTGTTTCATTAATCCATGTGTCTGGTTTCTGTGACAGTAACATACTTTTTCATTACTGTGTCTTTGTAGTATAGTCTGAAGTCAGGGACTGTGATTCCTCCGACATTGTTTGGATATTTGAGGTCTTTTCTGTTTCTGAATAAATTTTTTAAAAATTCTTTTTTGTTCTAGTCCTCTGAAAAATGCCATTGGTAATTTGATAGGGATTGCACTGAATCTGTAAATTTCCTTGGATAGTATGGTCATTTTTAACATTATTGATTCTTTCGATCTAAGAACACAGTATGTCTTCCCATCTGCTTGTGTTGTCTTCAATTTCTTTCATCAGCATCTTATAGTTTTTGGACTACAGGTCTTTTGCCTTCTTAGGTAGGTTTATTCCTAGTTATTCCTAGCATTGTTTTTTCATGATGGCCAATAAGACTGCTTCCCTAATTTCTCTTTCTGATACTTTGTTTTTATTCTATATGAATGCATGAAACGCCTGTATATACAACAGCTTATACAGTTCAAAATCAAAGACACAAACAACCCAATCAAAAAATGGGCCAAAGACCTAAATAGACATTCCTCCAAAGAAAAATACGGGTGGCCAAAAGCCATATGGAAAGATACTCAACATCACTAATTATTAGAGAAATGCAGATCAAAACTACAATGAGGTATGACTTTACACTAATCAGAATGGCTATCATTAAAAAGTCTACAAATAATAAATGATGGAGAATGTGTGAAGAAAAGGGTAGCTTCCTACACTGTTGGTGGGAATGTAAACTGGTGCAACTATTACGGAAAACAATGCGGAGGTTCCTTAAAAAATCAGAAAAAGAGTTCCCATGTGATGCAGCAACTCTAATCCTCAGCATTTATCCAGAAAAGACACACTTATTCAAATGATACATGCACCTGAATGTTCACAGCAGAGCTAGCTAACAATAGCCAAGATAAGTTCCATGAACAGACGAATGGATAAAAAAGATGTCAGATATTCACACACATGCACGCATACAATGGAATATTATCAGCCATAAAAAAAGAATGAAATAATGCCACTGGCAGCAACAAGGATTGGGACCCACAGGTTGTCAGACTAAGTGAAATAAGTCAGACAGAAAAAGACAAATATCGTATTAGATCATTTATATATGGAATCTTAAAAAATGATAGAAATGAACTTATTTACAATCCAGAAATAGACTCACAGACGTAGAAAACAAACAATGGCTACCAAAGAGAAAAGACATAGGGAGGGATAAATTAGAAATCTGGTTATAACAGATACACACTACTATATACAAAATAGATAAAAAGGATCTATTCAAAGAACAGGAAACTACATGTAATATCTTGCCATAACCTATGATAAAAGGATCTGATATATACACACACACACACACACATACACATACATATACATACATATACATATATACATACATATATAAATATACATATATTTATATAAACATATATATATATATAAATATATATAACTGAACCTCTTTGCTATACAACTGAAACTCTGTGAATCAACTATGCTTCAATTAAAAAAAATAAACAGACACATAGAAATTAAGTCCTGATTCTGTCCCATACTTGATAAGTGGGATAAGATCCCAATGCCTCGTTTTTAAATCTGTTAGGTAAGGATAACAAAAGAATTGTGAGGATTAAGCAGGAATGGTAGGATAAGTGGCTAAGAAGCGTTAGTTATTCCACAAATGTTAGTAGTTATCAATACTCATGTAACTTGCCAGGGATTGTAACCAGCTCTAGAATGACAGACATGAGAAATATAGGCTCTGTCCTCAAGGAAAGGAAAGAGTGTGGGGCAGGGTGAGAAGGCCAGAGGTCTTGGTGTATAAGTAAGTTAGTAAGTACCAGTGAGTACAAGGTGACAATCAGGAAAGAAGCTGGTGGGAGGCGAGCCAGAAATCAAAGTACAAAAAATGCTAGTCTGTTTTCTTGGTCTTGATGGAAAAACATCAGACACATTTCTCTGTTATATTTTCCCCAAAATTCCTATTATGTTTTTGTTTCTTTGCTTTACTATTTATATTTATAGAAACAACTTAGTTTATATTGTAACAATAAATATAAAGAAAATCACCAAGGATATGAACACATAAGCAGAAACTAAAGAGTAAAGTGACTCCAGAAGGTGTTACTCTTTTTACTTAAGCAGAAATACCCAAGGTCTGTGCCCTGATCCTTAAGAATAATAATAGTTCTTATTGACTGAGCCTTCCTAAGAACCAGACATGGGCACAAACATTTCCTCACCCAGTTACATCTTCACAGAAAATCTATGACAATGATTACCAGACGCAGTTCAAGGAGAAGGGCGCTGAAGTTTGGAAGCTGAGTGACATCCTCAAGGCCCCACAGTCATATGAGACAGAGCAGCAATAAAACTATGGGTCACGTTGACACTCAGTCTACACTGTTAAACATTCTACCCCTGTCTGCCTCCTGAATGGTTTTCTGGGACCCTTTACACATTGCCCTTTCTCTCTAGATTCTCTCTCTTTGATCAATCAACATTGCAATCTTGGAGACAAAGGCATATAAAGTGGAACCTACATGGGTACAAGCCTTAGTACTATTTTGTAAACATGCTGTCTGGAGTGTGCACATAGATCATACTCAGAGGAAGGGTGGAAACCAACAGGACAGAACCAAAGCATGTTGATGCAAAGGTTTGTTTAGTCTTTGGTCAGATGTGGTTCCAAATATTCTTGGCAAAGCCAAGAATAATCTAATGTTATTTATTTATAGAATTATTTTATGTACACAAGCATATAACATTTTCCTATTGAGAAGCACTAAAACTAATGTAGGGCATGTTTCTAAAGCCTTGCATACAAGGACTTTATAGATATGCCCTTTATTTCTGTTAACTAATCTTACTTGGCCCTTTCAGAGATGAGTACCATCAAAACATAAAACTTGGGAATCTAAACTCATTTATTTTCTACTGTAACCACGAGTCATAAGTCTAACAGCCAGAGGAAATTTTTAAATATGAGGACTGAATGTGCTAAAAATTTCTTCCCATTTTTCCTGAATGGGAAACCTTTGAATAAAAATTGTTTTAATTGTAGCAAAATACACATAAAATTTACTAGCTTAACAACCTTGAGGTGCACAGTTCCGTCATATGAAATACACTCACATTGTTGTACAGCCATCCCCACCTTCCGGCCACGGATCTCCTTTCCTCTTGCAGAACTGAAAGTCTGCACCCATTAGACAACGGCTCCTCTTTCCCAGAAGCTCCTGGCATCCACTGTTCTACGTCCTGTATCCACGAACTTAGTACTCTAGGTACATCCTTTTAGTGGAATCACACAGTGTTTGTCCTTTGTGACTGGTTTATTCCACTTAATTTCCTCAAGGTTCATCTGTGTTGTAGCATATATCAGAATTTCTTCTTTTTTAAGGGGAAATAATATTCCACTATATGTATATGAGAGCTGGACTGTAAACAAAGCTGAGGGCTGAAGACTTGATGCTTTTGAACTACAGTGTTGGAGAAGATTCTTGAGAGTCCCTTGGTCTGCAAGGAGATCCAACCAGTCCATCCTAAAGGAAATCAGTCCTGAATATTCACTGGAAGGACTGATGTTGAGGATGAAACTCCAATACTTTGGGCACCTGATGTGAAGAGCTGACTCACTGAAAAGACCCTGATGCTGGGAAGGATTGAAGGCAGGAGGAGAAGGGGATAACAGAGGATGAGATGGTTGGATGGCATTACCGACTCAATAGACATGAGTTTGAGTAAACTCCGAGAGTTAGTAATGTACAGGGAGGCCTGGTGTGCTGCAGTCCATGGGTTCGCAAACAGTCAGACACGGCTGAGTGACTGAACTGAACTCATGTGTATAAGCACCACACTTTATTGATTCATCTGTCAATGAACGCTTGGGTGCCTCCACCTTTTTGCTATTGAGAATAGTGCTGTTATAACATGCATGTAGAGGTATCTCTTCAAGACCTTTCTTCCAATTCTTTTGGGTTTATACTCTAAAGTAGAATTGCTAGGTCATTCGATAATTCTATCTTTAACTTTTCTGAACAAACACCAACTTGATTTCCATAGTGGCTGCACTATTTTACATCCCTATTAGCAATGAACAAGGATTCTAATTTCTCTACATCCTTGCCAACACTCGTCATTCTCTTTCTCTCTTTCTTTTCTTTGATAAGAACACGTTAAGAGTTGTGAGGTGGCATTTCACTCTAGTCCAAAAAGAATATCTTGGTTTCAAAGTACTTAAAGAGTAATTCCAGGCATTTAAGAGGCCACAGGGAGGTAGCAACATCTGTACCCAAGCCCACGTGCTCCCTCCCTTTGGGTGCCATGTTCTATATGCTTCCTAATAAACAGGCATTTCAGGGCATATTACACCCACATTCCAGGGAGCACAATTGCCTGGTTCATTTTGTCTCATCTCCTCTCACCTCCTCTTTGTTTTTCTCAAGAGGGTATTTTTCTGAGCTTCCTTTTATGGGCAGATGATTATCGAGTATACTAAAAAATTCAAATTCTTTTTTAAAAAATCAGTAAGTCTGTCAAAGAAGAGGGCAGGATGGAAGATGAAGACACAGGCTCTAGGCTGCCCTTGGCTATATACCTGGAGGATAGTAATTTCTCAGTAAATATTCACGGAAATATGTTCAGTGAATTAACCACAAGGAATGACAGGATACTATGCATATAATCCAGTCTCCAAAACATTCCCTGAAAGTTATACTTCTTTAAGACACAGTAAAAAAGAAAATAGAATCCAGGAAAAGATGGCCAATTCAATGCTCCACCATCACAGCAATCACACCTGGGTCTATGTGACTCACTTCACACTTAGTCACCTATTTTGTCCCAGCAACAGCTCAAGAGGTTGGTACTGTTAGTTACTTTGTAAGACAGAGAAAACTGAGGTGCATAGAAACAGAATTCTGAGTCCCCTGCTCTACCTCACTATTCTGTACTGTCTCTCTGGTGAAAATTATCACTAATGGATGAATTGTCAAAGTCTCCCCAAAGATCTCTATATCCTGTAATTCTCAAAGTTCTACAGTTTCACAGAAAGTCCTCCAAGGAGATAATCACCTTTGAAAAGATGTCATCATTTCCCACAGCAAAATTCCATCTGTAAGACAATTAAAAGTCATGTTTCCCTATAGGAACCTCTCTAGCACTAAACAAACCATTTACCCCTTTGTTCTCAGAATTATGTGGTTATCAGTGGATAAAACTGTGGCAACCAAGGAAGAGTCTAGAAATCTATCTCAGTAAGTTATTAAATCACATGCACACAAACCTAAACAAATTAACAAAGAAACAAAACATGGTATCCAATGAAAATGTCTGTTTATACTGGATGCTTGGGGCTGGTGCACTGAGACGACCCAGAGGGATGGTACGGGGAGGGAGGTGGGAGGGGGGTTCAGGATGGGGAACACGTGTATACCTGTGGTGGATTTATGTTGATGTATAGCAAAACCAATACAATATTGTAAAGTAATTAATCTCCAATTAAAATAAATAAATTTATATTAAAAAAAGAAAATACCTGATGCTAAGCCTTCCATGTAATTTGAAAAAAAAATAAAAATGATGGTGATGGACAGGGAGGCCTGGCATGCTGCGATTCATAGGGTCGTAAAGAGTCGGACACAACTGAGCGACTGAACTGAAGTGAACTGAAACTTGGATACTTTATAAACAGAACATGTGAAATGCTCTGATGTGCATACCTGAGGTGCAACTGACATTTTCTTCCTTAAATCATGAAGTCCAATGTTGGTTGTCCAGATCCCATCAATCCAAATGTCATATTCTTCAGGTTCTGACAATCTAAAAAGAGCAGCGATGAGGGAACTTTTTCCAGCTCCTGTTCTTCCCACAATGCCACGCTGTAAAGAGACCAAGCGGGACTAAGAATTAATAGGATACAACAAACCTAGGAGAAACCTAGTTGAAGATGAATTTTCAAAGTTCTATTATATATAAAGAGTAATCTATAGTTTCTCAAGCATGCTCTTGGGCATGGTGACATTTTGGGCCAAATAATTCATTGTTGGGGGGTCAGAAGACTCTCATGTGTATTGTAAGATGTTTGACAGTAGCAATGAACTTTACCCACTAGATACCATATGCAACCCCCAAATTGTGGCAACAAAAAATGGCAGATATTCACAAATGTCCCTGGTTGAGACCACCATCAACCCAAGCATATATAATATAAACTCGAGTGATTTTTATGCTTTCTTAAGATGCCATGCATTTTATTCAGATTTCCCTGAAGGAATGCTTAATATGCTGAAAATTGTTTTCTGTGATTATCACATAATTATGTGGTATGTTAAAGGGAGAGAAATGTATGCGTGTGGTGTATGTGTATACATGTGTACAGATATGTGTAACTAATATTTGTNGGCAGGAGGAGAAGGGGACAACAGAGGATGAGATGGCTGGATGGCATCACTGACTCTATGGACGTGAGTCTGAGTAATCTCCGGGAGTTGGTGATGGACAGGGAGGCCTGGTGTGCTGCGATTCATGGGGTTGCAAAGAGTCAGACATGACTGAGTGACTGAACTGAACCGAACTGAGCTCAGTTTCAAACTGTCAAAGGACATTTCTTGGAAATTACAAGTTATCAGTCATCAAAAACTGCCTGTGGGAGAGAAAGAACTTTACTAGGAGGTCCTGTTTAAATGCAATGCTGAGAAATGATCTGAATGGGCCTGAGACTCTGCATTTCTAAGAAGTTCCAGGAGATGCAGGTGCTGCTGGCCCTGACACCACAGTCTGAGTCACAAGGAATTAAGAAATTGGAAGGGGGAGGGGGACAAGCTGAGAGTTAAGGGAGGGGTTTCAAAGAAAACATTATGTTAAAAAAAAAAAGAAGAAACTAATATTTTTGCCCATTATACCAAGGACTAGTAAGCATCTGTAAAAATTTGTTATCCAAGTCATAGCTGTGAGCAAAAACAAACAATATTAATCTACTTCAAAAGCTGAAAAATGCTTTAATATGGTACAGGACTCTCTAAAATGATCAAATCAACCACAAAATCATCTAAATAAAAAATGCAGCAGATGTTTAGAAAACCAGAAATCCTAAGGTGCTATTTATCTCATTTTTTCTTTTAAATTTTTGGCTGAGCTGGGTCATGATTGCTGTGTGCAGGCTGTCCCTAGTTGTGATGAGTGCGGGTTGCTCCTTCTTGCAGTGCATGGGCTTCTCAGTGAAGTGACTCCTTTTGTTGCTGAGCACAAGCTTGAGTAGTTGTGGCATGCAGGCTCAGCAGTTGTGCCACATGGGCTTACTTTCTCTCCAGCATGTGGAGTCTTCTCAGACTAGGGATTGAACCAATGTCCCTTGCATTGGCAGGTGAATTCTTCTCCACAGCAAAACCAGGGAAGTCCTGGTTCTTTATTTTCACTTGCTATTTCTTCCCTGGATTAAAATCCTGCATAGTACCTACTACACTTTCCTATTTACTGTAACTTCTCCAGGAATCCTGACAGCAGAGGAAATGAGGGAAAGAGAAAAAAGCCCCACTTCTTTTGGGCTGGCTCACTCATATGTTCCCTCCCCCACCCACAATAGCCTCTCTCAATCAAACCCAACACCAAAGGGGTTTCCTGGAGTGACAGGGGACCCATGAGCAGGAGAGGGAACCTGTGATGTACACAGGTGGAGGGAAATGGCTTCATGAACATGCTGCCCAGGTTTCATCTCCCCACACAGAAATGAAGCTAATGGCGATACTCTGTCAAGTTGCTACAGTCATTAATTCAGTCTCCAAATTTAATTTGCCCTCAAACATTCTAGAATCTCAATTGTCCTATGATTTGCAGGCTTTAAGAAGGAAGAATAAGAATGACTTATGTTCCTAAGTTGTACTACAGAGTTTCTTAGATAATTCATATTCTATGCCTTTGGAGAAAATTTAAGACAAATGCAAGTTAACAGAATTATATTTACAATGGAAAATCTGACAGACACATTGTCCAAAAGTAAACAAACATTGCCTTCAGTGCTCTAGAGGACAGGATTATATCAAGAGCTGTGGTTAATGTTTTCCTGACATACCAGTTCATCTTTTACAGTGGAACTGGAAATAATTAGAACCAGCTTTTGCCCTGTGACTAACTGAAGCTGCTCTCTGAGTAGCATTTGGGGATTAAGTTGAATGTTTATTTTTTCATTTTCGTGTTACAAGGATATCATTCATTAAATTACAGCTATAGTCCACTAGATGGGTCTGTGGTGGTGAGAGTTTTAAAGAGCAGTTCTTTCCGTTATTCAGAGCTGTCTTGTGTATGTGTGTGTGTTGGTTACTGGCTGCTCATATCTGTGTGCTACTCACCCTCGCAACCAGCAATCCTTAAGCACCCTCTCTCTGCCTTGCAGAATGCCACTTTCTGGGGAACAAAGATGAAAACAAGATGCTCTCTGATTTTAAAAAACCTCAAGGTTTTTTAGGTACTTACTGTGAAATACAGACTCTAAATTATAAAGCATGCTACAGGTGCTAGCTTTTATTTTCATTATAGTAAAATTCACATAACATAAAATTTAACTAATAATCATTTTTAAGTGGACAGTTTGGTGTTCAGTATATTTACATTGTTGTGCAACCAAGCTCGAGAAATTTTTTTGCCTGCTAAAACTGAAATACTATACCCAATAAACAAACAACTCCCCATTTCCCATCCACCACTCCCTGGAGACCACCATCCTACTTCCTGTCTTCCTGAATTTGACTACTCTAGGAATCTCACATAAGTGGAATCAGAGTATTCATTCCCTTTATGTCTGGCTTACATCATTTGGCAAGATATCATGAAGGTTTATCCACAGATCAGAATTTTCTTCCTTTTTAAAACTGAATAATATTTCATTGTAAGGATTTAGTTCCTTCCAACTTTTGGCTACTGTGAAAATTGGTGTAGCATAATTTCTATCTTAAAAGAAAATGTAAGACACTAAGGAAGAATGGAGGGTCTCAAGGATGTGTTCGATCAGCTCAGAAAATGAGGAGATGTTCACCAGCCAGATGATGGAGGGAACAGGTCTCTGAGGTGGAGGGGCAGCATGCCCACTGAAAACTGGAGGGCGTGGTGCTTTGGGAGAACCTATACATGACCTGATTGCAGGGATGTGTGTAAGTCAGGAGACATACTGGCTTCAGAGGGAGGAGGGGAAGAGCTTCCTAAAACCTTACTGTTCTGGTTTAGTCTCTTCTTCAAGACTCTGTCCTGGGCCCAGCTGAGAGCCTCAAGCTGAATGTGAAAGGAACATCACCAGCAGACAAGGACACTGGCAGGTCCAGGTCACAGCCTCTCTGCCATCTCCCATGTGGATCTTCCCTGCTCCCTTCTATGTGCTTTTGACTTTGAGCAATTTTCCAGGCCCTGCCTCCATCTGAGGCCCTGGTTCCTCACCCCTGACTGGGTCATGATTCAGGCTCTTCTCTAGTGGCTACAAGCTCACCTGACGGCCCCCACTGGAGTCGACTTAGGGCTGTGGTCTTGTTCCAGCAGCAGCTCGCCCAGGCCAGTAAGGATCAATTATGTGCTAAAGAAAGAAGCAGTCTGTGGGTGGAAGGGCAGGGCATGGTAGCTCAGCGTGGATGAGTAGAGGACAAGTCCATGGCAAAACCCCTAAGGACAGAGGAGCAGGCTGCAACCAGAGGCACCATGGGAGGAAAGAAGATTTCAGAAATACAAAGAAGAAAAGATGGGGAAATTCCTGGTGGTCCAGTGGCTAAGAACGTGTGCTCCCAAAGCAGGGGTCCTGGGTTCCATTCCTGGTCAGGGAACTATTAATAGATCCCACATGCTGCAACTAAGAGTTTGAATGTGACAGTAAAGATCAAAGATCCTGTGGGCCACAACTAAGACCAGCACAGTCAAATAAATACAGTAAGATACATTAAAAAATAAAAGATGGAAAGGAATGAAATATTAGAGAGTTAGGAACAGGGCACCAGGGCAGACTACACAGACTTCGTTATGAATAATTAGGTTACTGACTGACATATAGTGTCCTGGGTCTGGTTAAGATCAAGCCCTGGAGTCCAGGACCCAACAACCACCAGGAAGGAGCTGGTGATACAGGGAAATAAATGCTGGTATCCCCATTCCATGGTCAGTTTCCAAGAAAGATTCAGGGACAGTGTCACGGATCTAATCTGGATCCATTAGGAACAAAGAATCCCCCTGTACAGGGACAAGGAAGCCAAGAGCAGAAGTAGTGCTAAACTTTTACCTGGATTTTAAAGAGGGAAATGGCTTAAACTAACCTTTTGTCTTGAGTCAGTGAACATTTCCATGTTCTTCAATACCAGAGGCCCATCCAAGCTGTACCTGAAGTTCATATTATTAAAATAAATCTCTCCAATCTGGGGCCAGGATGGAGGTGGACGATACTCATATTCCCAGGGCGCTTCTCTCTCAAGGTCTGTATATTCAATCCCCCTTTCTACCGAAATCATCTGAAACACATATGACATCACATGAGTTAGTGTCAAAGGGTCTTATTTATGGATGATCAGAGACTGTAAGTAAAACCTTCTGCTTCTCTATGGTTCAGAACATCACAGGCTCAGAATCTGTAAAGGACAGAAGTAGGAGTCTGATGAGGCCTTGGATGATTTGCATACTTGTTCATCATCTTTAACACTTTTATTTATGACTATTCCCTTCAACTTTATATTAAAACTAAAAGCATTAGAGTAATGAGTGGTAAAAATTTTATTGATCCACCTTTCAAATCTGAAGAAAAAACAGAATTTTTCCAAAGAAAAGAATACCTATGGACACCAATCAATATGCGTGGCTACAGAAGAGTCACATGTTACAGATGAGCAGAATTGGCCGGTCATCAAGACTCATTTAAATAATTAGTCCCTGTCTACTCTGTTAGAAGGCTGACATGGAAAGACTTTGTTTTTCTCCCTTTAGAAGAAGATACAAATATTCAAACTGTATAATTTACATACTAAGGCCTCCTAAACAACCATAACCCCACACCTTTGAGAGCACACTCTGAGAGGGAGCCTATCCTACCAGGAAGAAGGGCTGCCAGCAAATCCAGGTGTTCAACACATACAAGAATAAACGCTAAAATGTGGGGAGGAGTGGAGGAACATATTAATTAAATAAACCTCAAATACTGGATTCTTTTCTTTTACCAAAAATGAGGAATTACCCATTAAGAAACAAAGGTAAACCAGCTGCTAAGTTAATAAACAATTAGCCTATATTCTCTCCAGAATTTCAGGACCTTTCTCCTTTGAGACATTTACTGTATTTGAAGTCAGTCTGTGATGAATATAAAACTTTCTGNATATATATTTTATTTTACATTAACTACAGGCAGATGGAGGAGAATGCAAAAAAAATTTTGTTAACTATGAATATAAAACTTTCTGACGTGGTATACATAAGTCTGAGAAAAAATATATATATTTTTTTTATTTTACTTTAACTACAGGCAGATGGAGGAGAATGCAAAAAAAATTATTAACTATTATGTAAAAATAACAGTTTTATTATTTTACACAAGAATTGCTTTTAAGCTGTTTAATAGCAAGGAGAGCTGAAAAGGCTAAGAACAAAAAGATTAATATCACCATGTTCTCAACTTCAGCACTTTGCCTGACGCACCACTGGAACATCCTCGTGAGTGTAAGAGTGAGAGACAGGACCAGACCAACCTGCCCGGGAGTCAAAGCTAAATGAGGAAGAAGAGGAATAAAGTCAGTCTACTTCTGAACCCCTCACACAGGTCATTTTGTCACTTTACAAAGAAGACTCTTTTATTTTTCTGATTTTCTTTGCAGTATAGTTGATTTACAAAGTTGTGTTAGTTTCAGGTATAAAGTGAATTAGNAGCTCCTCCTGTCTCTTATACACATCTCTTCTGAACCCCTCACACAGGTCATTTTGTCACTTTACAAAGAAGACTCTTTTATTTTTCTGATTTTCTTTGCAGTATAGTTGATTTACAAAGTTGTGTTAGTTTCAGGTATAAAGTGAATTAGCTATATATATAATCTATTCTTTTGAAAGTATTTTCCCATATATATCATTACAGAGTATTAATTAGAGTTCCCTGTGCTATACTGTAGGTCCTTTTTAGTTATCTATTTTATATACTAGTGAGAGGACTCCTTTATAATATTTGAATCATTACATATAATGAGAGTATAACTCATAATATTACTTCTGATGATTGAGACTATAAAACAGTTAAAAAAAAAGAAAGAAAAAAAACCCCACTATAAGGGACTTCCCAGGTGGTCCAGTAGCTGAGACTTCACACTTCCAATGCAGAGGGCCTNAGTCGTGTCTGAGTCTTTGTGACCCCATGGATTGTAGCCCGCCAGACTCTTGAGACTATAAAACAGTTAAAAAAAAAGAAAGAAAAAAAACCCCACTATAAGGGACTTCCCAGGTGGTCCAGTAGCTGAGACTTCACACTTCCAATGCAGAGGGCCTGGGTTCAATCCCTGGTCAGGAAACTAGATTCCACATTCCACAACCAAGACTTCACAAGCTACAACTAAAGTCCTGCCTGTCTCACCTGAGACTGAAGATCCCCTGTGCCCCAACTAAGACCCAGGGCAGCCAAACAAATAATTTTTTTTTAATATTATGAATTTAGAAAGAATTAACAGAGTTGTTGGTGCTGTTCACTCATTAAGTCATGTCTGACTCTTTGCGACACCATGGACTGCAGCACACCAGGCTTCCCTGGCCTTCATTATCTTCTGGAGTTTGTTCAGACTTATGTCCATCGAGTTGGTGATGCTATCTAACCATCTCATCCTCTGCTGCCCTCTTCTCCTTTTACCTTCAATCTTTCCCAGCATCAGGGTCTTTTCCAATGAGTCAGCATTTTGCATCAGGTGGCCAAAATATCGGAGCTTCAGCTTCAGCATCAGTCTTTCCAATGGATATTCAGGGTTGATTTCCTTTAGAATTAACTTCTTTGATCTCCTTACAGTCCAAAGGACTCTGAAGAGTCTCCTCTAGCATCACAATTCAAAAGCATCAATTCTTCAGCCCTCAGCCTTCTTAAGGGCTTCCATTGTGGATCAGCTGGTAAAGAATCTGCCTGCAATGCAGGAGACCTGGGTTTGATCCCTGGGTTGAGAAGATCCCCTGGAGAAGAGAATGGCTGCCCACTCCAGTATTCTGGTCTGGAGAATTCCATGGACTGTATAGTTTATTGAGTTTCCAAGAGTCAGACACGACTAATTTTCACTTCACAGCCTTCTTAATGGCCCAACTCTTATGTTCTTACATGACTACTGGAAAAAACATAGCTTTAACTCTATGGACTTCTGTTGGCAACATGATGTATCTGCTTTTAATATTCTGTCTAGATTTGTCATAGCTTTCCTTCCAAGAAGCAAGTATCTTTTAATTTCATAGCTGCAGTCACTTTTCAAAGTGATTTTGGAAACCAAGAAAATAAAATCTGTCACTGCTTCCACTTTTTTCCATATATATGTCATGAAGTGATGGAACAGGATGCCATAATCATTGTATTTTGAATGTTGAATTTCAAGCCAGCTTTTTCACTCTCCTCTTTCATCCTTATCAAGAGATTCTTTAGTTCCTCTTCACTTTCTGCCATTGAAGTGACATCATCTGCATATCTGAAGTTGTTGATATTTCTCCTGGCAATCTTGATTCTAGCCTGTGAATCATTCAGTCTGGCATTTTGCATGATGTACTCTGCATATAAATTAAATAAACAATGACAATATATAGCCTTTTCATACTCCTTTCCCAATATTGAACTAGTCTACTCTTCCACGTTCAGTTCTAACTGCTTCTTCTTGACCTGCATACAGGTTTCTCAGGAGATAGGTAAGGTGGTCTGGTATTCCTGTCTCTTACAGAATTTTCCACAGATTTTTGTGATCCACACAGTCAAAGCCTTTCATATAATCAATTTAGCAGATGCTCTTCTGGAATTCCCTTGCTTTGTCTATGATCATATGAATGTTGGCAATTTGATCTCCATTTTCTCTGCCTTTTCTAAACCCATCTTATACATCTTATACATTCCCAGTTCACATACTATTGAAAGATTTTGAGCACAACCTTACTAGCATGCAAAAATGAGTGCAATTTTATGGTAATTTGAACATTCCTTGGCATTGCCCTTCTTTGGGATTGGAAGGAAAACTGACTTTTCCAGTCCTATGGCCACTGCTGAGTTTTCCAAATTTGCTGGCATATTGAGTGCAGCACTTTAACAGTATCTCCTTTTAGGATTTTAAATAGCTCAACTGGAATTCCATTACCTTCATTAGCTTTGTTCATAGTAATGCTTTGAAGTTTAGACCCACTTGACTTCATACTCCAGGATGTCTGACTCTAGGTGAATGACCACACCATCATGGTTATCCAGGTCATTAAGATCTTTTTTGTACAGTTCTTCTGTGTATTCTTGTCACCTCTTCCTAATCTCTTCTGCTTCTCTTATCATTTCTGTCCTTTATCATATTAATCCCACCTGGATTGAGATACACTTGACAGTATTACATAGGTGAAGATCATGTCATTATTCAGATTTTTGTTCCTATGGCTTCAATTATCATTATGTAATTTCACTTTCTACATCCAATGTAGCTGCAACTGAAACCACAAAAACAAGGCAATGGGTTCTAAGAGGTAGTTCTTTTAAATCTAAAATATGACTCTCTATTCTATTATTAATGACTATGATTCAGTGTTATTACTATGGAGTAGTTAAGGATGGTGAATTCATGCCACATTCCAACAGCTCGTCTGGTACCCACACAGCAGTGAGGATACTGTTTTTGCAACAGAGAATCTTTCTCACCCCAGTACCCTAGACCGCTACAGAGATCCAAGTAGACTTAAAGCTAAAACCTAAAACATAAGCTGTACAAAAAGCTTAATAGTAAACTTGATTCTCTCCTCCTAACTATAGAACACTACCTGGAATGTTCAAAAGATCAGTTTGCTACAGTTGTATAGACCTTCAAAACATTCAAGAAAACTAAAAAGATAGAATATCTCAACAAATAAATAAACTACTCAAAGCAATCTACAGATTCAATGCAATCCCTATTAAATTACCAATGGTATTTTTCACAGAATTAGAACAAAATATTTTACATTTTGTATGGAAACACAAAATACCACGAATAGCCAATGCAGTTTTGAAACAAACAAAGAAAAAAAATTAAGCTGGGAGGAATCAGGCTCCTTGTCTTTAACTATACTACACAGCTATAGTAATTGAAACAGTATGCTACTGGCACCAAAACCAGAAATATAGATCAATGGAACCAGATAGAAAGTCCAGAGATAAACCTATGCACCTATGGTCACCTATGGCAAAGGAAGCAAGAATATCCAGTGGAGAAAAGACAGTCTCTTCAATAAGTGTTGCTGGGAACACTGGACAGCTACTTACAAAAGAATAAAATTAGAACACTCCCTAACACCCTACACAAAAATAAGTTCAAATTTGATTACAGACATAAATATAAGAACAGACACTACGAAACTTTTATATGAAAACATAGAGAGCACTCTCTCTGACATAAACTACAGTAAGCTCTTTATTGACCCACCACTTAGGGCAATGAAAATAAAATAAAACATAAAATTTTGGGACCTAATAAATCTTAAATGCTTTTGCGCTGTGTGGTGTTGGAGAAGACTCTTGAGAGTCCCTTGGACTACAAGGAGATACAGCCAGTCCATCCTAAAGGAAATCAATCCTGGGTGTTCATTGGAAGGACTGATGTTGAAGCTGAAACGCCAATATTTTGGCTACCTGATGCGAAGAGCTGAGTCATTTGAAAAGACCCTGATGCTGGGAAAGATTGAAGACAGGAAGAGAAGGGGAAGACAGAGGATGAGATGGTTGGATGGCATCACCGACTCAATGGACATGAGTTTGGGTAAACTCTGGGAGTTGGTGATGGACAGGGAGGCCTGGCGTGCTTTAGTTCATGGAGTCACAAAGAATTGGACATGACTGAGTGACTGAACTGAAGTGAAAGCTTAAATGCTTTTGTATGGCAAGGAAAACCATAAAAATGCCAAAAAGACAACCTGAAGAATGGGGGGGAAATATTTACAAACAAAGTGACTGACAAGGGATTAAACTCCAAAAGAATACAGTTCATGAAGTTCAATATCAAAAATAAATAAATAAACAACCCAATACCAAAAAAATGGGCAGAAGATTAAGACTGTCTCCAAAGAAGACATACAGATGGCCAAAAAGCACATGAAAGATGATCAAATCTCTAATTATTAGAGAAATGCATATCAAAACTACAGTGAGGTTTCACCTCCCACCAGTCAGTATGACCATCATCAAAAAGTCTACAAACAATAAATACTGGATAGGAAGTGGAGAAAAGGGCACCCCCCAGCACTGTTGGTGGGAAGGTAAACTGGTACAGACACCATGGAGAACAATGTGGAGGTCCTTTAGAAGCCTAAAAACAAAGCTACCGTATGATCCAGCAATCCCACTCCTGGGTATATATCCAGAGAAAACCATAGTTCCAAAAGGTATATGCACCCTATGTCCACTTCAGCACTATTCACAATAGCCAGGACACAAAAGAAACCTCAATGTCTATCAACAAACAGTGGTATGGAAGAGGTGGTGCCATACATACAATGGAATATTACCCAGCCATAAAAAGGGCAAAATAATGCCATTTGCAGCAACATGACTGCACCTAGAGATTTTACTACTGAGTGAAGTAAGTCAGACACAGAAAGATAGAGTATGATGTCACTTATATATGGAATCTAACAAAAGGCTGCAAATGAACTTATCTACAAAACAGAAGTAGAGTTACAGATGTAGAAAATAAACTTATGGTTAGAGGGGTGGGATAAATTGAAGACTGAGATTGACACATGCATGCTACTATATGTAAAATATTAAAATGGATAACTAACAAGAAACTACTGCAAAGTACAGGGAACTCTTTAATGATATATATGGGAAAAGAATATTTAAAAGAGTGGCTATATTTTATGCACAGCAGATTCATTTTGCTGTACATCTGAAATCAAGACAACAGTGTAAATCAACCATGTGTGTTAGTCACTCAGTCATGTCTGACTCTTTGTGACTCCATGTTCTATAGCCCGCCAAGCTCCTCTGTCCATGGGATTTTCCAGGCAAGGATACTGGAGAGGGTTGCCATTTTCTTCTCCAGGGGATCTTCCCAACTCAGGGATCAAACCCGGGTCTCCTGCATTGCAGTCAGATGCTTTACCGTCTGAGCTACTAGGGAAGCCATACCACAATAAAACTTAAAAATAAAAGAATGGACCAAAAGAGCCAAAGCGGGGGCCCAAGGCACCACAGGTCTGCTGGAGCAAGCATTCATACTTGGTCTTTGCTCCTAAAGATTCTGAAAGCCAAAGACAGACATTGTTTTCTAAAGCACAATATATGTGAAGTATCTATTAAAATGCAAATTACTAAAAAATGATACATGCACCCCAATGTACATGGCCTACAGCAAAGAATCTTTTAAAAAGTGGAGATATGTATAACAGATTCACTTGGCTATACACCGGAAGCTAACACATTGTAAATCAACCATATACCAATCAATTTTTTTTTTTAAAGAGGTGTCAACAGGGACCTACTGTAAATAAATAAATATATGGGAAAAAGATAAAAGTTCTTATCAAGACACAAATGACTTCACGTGGACCAAACAGGAGTCATACATAGCAAACACTTTAATACAATTCATTAGAACCAAAGAGTACATATTAGACAAGATGGCAAGAGTTTAATAACTACAAACAAAGCTGTAAACTGTAAACAAACCACAAATATTCACATCTGGACTTACTTTCTACCAGAATCAGGGCCCCAAAGGCAACAGCAGTGACAAAGATGGCACAGATGACGTCCAGATACACAGCGAGCCATCGGGACGTCGTCAAAAGCAGGAACCACGCCTCTGCATTTGTGAATCGTTAAGTGTAGGACATAAACAGGAAAACCGTGTTAGCTGCTTCTCATGAGGGAGACCATTTTCCCAGCTGAGCTACAGAAGATTTTACACAAAGTAGAACTGCAAAGTTACACACCCAAGAATCCTGGAGATTCCAGAAAACTAGGTTCCAACACAAGACAACATGTGGGACACAGAGGATCAGTCCAGGAAGCAAGGATTGAAAACTTCAACCCACAGGTTATCAACAGAAATATGATCGTAAGAGAGAAGGCAGTAAATGGTCTCATTGATGTATTCCCTGCACTGCTGGGCCTCAGTGTGAAGATCATCCTCTCCCAGGGTCAACTGTTCCCAGCTCTCTGACAACAGAGAGCACAGCTCACATTCTGATTCCAGCACCTTCTGCCCTTACTATAGGGCACGGCAGTGTTTATTCTTAAGGGCCAGTGTCTACATGACCATCAGCTAACAAGATCTGCATGTGATTTTCAAAATGCCATTTTATCTTCAAAATAAAATAACGATTGAAAAGTTTGACCAGGATTTCATAGACTTAGACGAAATTCTGAATTTTCTACCTAGGAAAAACAACTTCACCAATACAAAGTATAATTAAGTGCATTGCAAATCAGGAAATTATTTTTGTCAGTCATGTCTGCTACCCTTCATGCTCTGGGTGCCAAGAATAGGGACCACCTGGTTCTGAAAAGAAAGTTTTATTGGAACACAGCCATTGGCTGATATATTATATTTGCCTGTCTTTCTGCTACAACAGCAAAGGTGAGTAGTTGCAACAAAGACAGCACACAAAGCCTATAATATTTCCTGTCTGGATCTTTGCAAAAAAGAAAAGTTTGTTGACTCTTGACCTAAAGAGACAGAAGTCCACACAGTATTGTGATGGAAGGACCATGCGAG
>SJYV01046403.1:157260-169560 GCA_006410875.1 Neotragus pygmaeus | reverse complement strand
TGCTGAGAGGAAAGGGTGGGGGAGGCAGGTGTGCAGAGGGGGAGGAGGGGCAGCAGGCCTCAGAAGGCAGCACACACCATCTTGAAATTATTTCCAGAAATTTACAGACCTGAGTGCAAATCCTGGTATGTGTCAAACAGCTCCTGAAACCTCTGTTCCGCTTTGTATGCCCGGATGGTCCAGAGTCCCCGCAGAGAAGATGCTAAGTGGGAAAATACCTGGCTCTGTGCTGGGGAAGCAGAGACAGACACACGACAGAGAAAGTCAGGGAGGCTGGATGCCAGGAAACCACTGCCTCCAGGGCTCTGTGGTTACATGTCCCGCCCAAAGGGAATCCTCCATGTGACTGTAAACTCCTGCTCACACCAAGCTTCACTTTAACAACCTGGGAATGAGAGATTCTCTTTGAAACTATCTTTGACCATATTCAATCATAGCTAGATTTAGATAAAGAATATCTTAACTAGCTCATTCATCAAGGTCCTCTCAAACACGCCTCCCTCCAAAATCTTCTGGCATCTCTCCAGATAAAAACTGCTCACAAATTTAAAAAATATATTTAAAAATTACAATAATGTGTTAGTTTCAGGTATATAGTATAGTTATTCAGTTATTAGTTATTTTTTCTTGATTATGTTCCAGGTTATTACAAGATACTGAATAAAATTCCCTGTGCTTCACAGTAAATCCTTGTTGCTTATTTATTTCACATATCAATAGTAGTGTGTCTGTTAACCCCGTACTTCTAATTTGTTCCTCCCTCCCTCCCAATCCCCTCTGGTAACTATAAATTTGTTTGTTTTCTATGTCTCTATTTATTTTTGTATACAGATTCATTTGTATTACTTTTAGTTTCCATTTACAAGTGATATCATATTTTTCTTTCTCTGACTTACTGTACTAAGAATAATATTCTCTAAATCCATCCATGTTGCTGCAAATGGCAATATTTCATTCTTTTCCATGGGTGAGTAATTATCGTTCACTAATTTTTGAATCAGTAGCATTCTAAACTTTAATTCTCATTAGCATCCTCACCACCCTGAATTTTGATGAGCTATCCGTGTGCTGTTTCCACCTTAGATGAGTAACCTAAGAGCCAGACACAGGACAGAGGTGAGATGAGAAAGGAGAGTGGACAGTCTGCAGTCTCCCCTGTTTGAGGCTTCTCCCTGCATCTGTGCCAGGAGCCTCTGTGCGGGTCACAAAGCACCTGGTTCTGCACAGCCCTTGTGCCCACAGGACTCATACAACCAAGGAGTCTTTGAACAGTCTTGACTTCCACTCTGGGAGCCTGATGGATGCTTTCATAACTGCCCTGCTGGATCTCTGAACTGTGACATCATCTAACACTTCCCCTCTGTACTCTGTTTAGGCAAAGAGCTGAAAGTGATTCATAGTACTTTTGATCATCCAGTTGTGTGCCTATGTTCTCATTCCAGGATCCACACTGCTCTCTCTTCACTCTACTGACTAACTTCTTAGCTTCCTATAAATTTTCACTTTTAAGAGCAACATAAACTCAGATTGAGCTCATGCTCCAAATAATAAAGGCAAGGGACTCTGTTCAGGCCTTTTCTTCAGCCCAGCAGGTGTCCCAACCTCCCAACCACCCCCAGGACTCATCAGTCTGGACACCAGGTGCTCACAGGGATGATACAGGTGAATTCCGGGGCCTATCACCCTGTCAGGAGGATGCCGAGAGTCCAGCTCCAGAGAGCACAGAAAACTCACTAGAACCAGGCTCTCACTTTCTGAGCAAATGAGGTGACATCAACACTATTCATCATAGACAAAGCTTCTGAGCAGGAAGCAGATGTGGCTGTTCACCCAGGGAGAGTCCTGGAGTGAACTCCTGGAACGTGGCCTCCCTCATCTGCTTCCCTGTCAGGGGATCAAAGTGCAGCTGATTCTCTCCAACAGGGATGGTGGGCAGGGTCGATTTTAGAAACTAAGTGTCATCTCAGCCTTGAACACCAGGGAACCTAACATCCCACCATCCACCTCACCTCATGCCCAAGAGGGCTGGGTGAATCTGGACCCATGAAAACCCATCCTGTTTCTTTCAATTTCCACTTAGGGCTGAGCAGGATGCCAGGATGAGTAAACTGGAGGGTCTTCAAAGAAATTCGCTAGTACAGGGGGAGAAGGGATGTCAAGACTCCGATGGTATGCTGACCAAAGTATCACTTTTCACACAAGCACTGAGATCACGTTCCTGAAGCAGATTATGTCACAGTCATGGTGTCAGTCCTCAGTCATAGACACACGTAACCCTATAGTTCACAGGACTAATGCCTGTGTTTCCCTCAACCCTGAGGACACTTGGGGACACACCCCACCAGGACTACAGATCTTCCCGGGCAGGAGGACCTTGGGCTTACAGCGCTGCTGCAGGTTATATTTCAAGCTATTGAGACCTGCTAGTTGTGAGTAAGTGTCTTGATTCCCTCTTGTTCAAGGTTCCAGTGCCTTTGGTCATGGCCAGCAAGTACTTTACAAGCATCAATTCAAGAAATCCTCATGAGAACCCCAGAGACTGTGGGATTAAGAGCACTCAGTGGCCAAGACTAACTATATTAACCCACCTAAGTGATAGACCTGGGTGTGAGACCCAACTTTCTGATTCCCAAGGCTGTGCTTTTAATCACAACAGCAGTGTCTCAGAGGGAAAATAATCAGGGTTAAGGATGTGTGTGATGATGAGCATTTTTCTTCAGATTTTGTTATTTATGTTCAGAAAACCCTCAAATCTTACTCAGCTAACATCCAACAGTCTTCACCACTAATGCACATCTTATTAAGCAACTGAGGTTGAACATAGTCCCTAGAAATCTAGTATAAGAACTCCTTAAAACAGCAGATTTGATGATGATCCATGGTCCTAATACATCTGATACACGTGCTAACCCTCCCCTAGCAATGCTCGTAGCAGACATTGCTAGTTGATCCCAGCACTTTTTCAGACAGAATTTAGAGAAGGAAGTGGCAATCCACTCCAGTACTCTTGCCTGGAAAATCCCATGGACAGAGAAGCCTGGTAGGCTACAATCTGTGGGGTCACAAAGAGTCGGACACGACTGAGTGACTTCACTTTCATCATTCAGGCAGTGCCAAATAAAAAAGCTGGTTAGAGAAATGCAATCAAATGCTACCCTGGTTTAATGTACTTGTCCATCCATGACTGACCACTGTTATGCTCACTTTTGCAAAAATGTGCCCCCTGCCAATACGCAATTAAGATGAAAATGTCAACCTAAGCTTCCAGAAGAATTGATGCTTTTGAACTGTGGTGTTGGAGAGGACTCTTGAGAGTCCCTTGGACTCTAAGGTGATGTAACCAGTCCATCCTAAAGGAAATCAGTCCTGAATATTCATAGGAAGGACTGGTGTTGAAGCTGAAACTCCAATGCTTTGGCCACCTGATGTGAAGAGTTGACTCATTTGAAAAGACCCCGATGCTGGGAAAGATTGAAAGCGGGAGAAAGGGACAACAGAGGATAAGATGGTTGGATGGCATCACTGACTCAATGGACATGAGTTTGAGTAAACTCTTGGGACTTGGTGATGGACAGGGAAGCCTGGCATGCTGTAGCCCTGTCTCTNAAAGATTGAAAGCGGGAGAAAGGGACAACAGAGGATAAGATGGTTGGATGGCATCACTGACTCAATGGACATGAGTTTGAGTAAACTCTTGGGACTTGGTGATGGACAGGGAAGCCTGGCATGCTGTAGCCCATGGGGTCACAAATAGTCAGACAGGACTATGTGACTGAACTGAACTGAACTGAACTGAAACTTCCAGAGGCAGTTAGGCAATAGGATCTGAAACTAAACCTCAGGAGTCTTTAAGAGCACAAGGATGAAGCAGGCTTATGCCTTCTGGTCACAGCAGTCAGGTGTCCTTCTTTTGACTGGTGGCTTTAGCAGGGACCTTAAGATAATACTCTCACTCACTCAGTTGCTCAATTGTGTCTGACTCTTTCTGACCCCATGGACTGTAGCCCACCAGCCTCCTCTGTCCATGGGATTATCCAGGCAAGAATACTGGACTGGTTTGCCATTTCCTCTTCCAAGAAATCCTCCCAACCTAGGGACTGAACCCATTTCTCTTGTGTCTCCTGCATTGGCAGGTAGATTCCTTTATCACTGAGCCACCTGGGAAGCCCTAAAACATATGATCAGTTACTATTTAGAGAAAACAGTGATGTCATCATTTAAGGCACAGACCCACCACCCAGAGAGAACATAGACAGTTCTAATCAGCCGGCCACCACATGTGGTTATTGGGGGTGTGGAGGAGGGGGTATCTGGATTGAATTTAGGGTCTAACTTATTGCAGCCTACTAGGATGCAGGAAAATCCAAATATTCCTCAGAGATGATGCCAGACTCTCCAGTTGATGATGGAGACAGATGCCAGACTCTCCAGCTGATGATCCAGATGATGTCAGACTCTCCAGCTCAAATACTGAGAAAATCCTGTACTGCTTTTTGAAAAAAACCTCAGGAGGAGCCCTTCTCTCCACTCCCATAAGGATGGGAAATGGCCCTTCCTCAGGCGAAAATCTCTGTCAAGTGTTCCTTCTGGAACAACCCCTCATTGAATATACCAGAGACATGCTTTTCAGCAAGACTCTTGAATGACTCCATTTCATGGGCAGCTTCAAACCATAAAATATCTGAAGCCTTGTCTACACAGAAGACTGGATGAGCTCATCACTTCCTCTTCTGCCTTCCCAGGTTCTAGCATCAACCAAGTCACATCAGCAGAACGTCACATACACCTGGACTCTACTGCTCCCCATCTATCCAAATACCTCACAAAACTGGACCTTAACAAAAGTTGAGCTGGTTCTCTTGATGACTGAAAAATTTTTCTATAGCTTTTATGAAACAGATGATCACTATCCTTTTTCAATTAATTAGAATAAATATCTCTTTAAAAAGTGAACGTGTTAGTCGTTCAGTCATGTCCAACTCTTTGTGACCCCATGGACTGTAGCCCACCAGGATCCTCTCTCCACAGAATTCTCCAGGCAAGAATACCAGAGTGAGTTGCCATTTCCTTCTCCAGGGTAACTTCTGACCCAGGTATTGAACCAAATTATTTATCATCTGAGTAACCAAGGAAGCATCTTAAGTGTTAAAATCAAAACAAAATTTGCAAATTCCACAGTGAAAAACTCCTTTGACTGGATGAACTGTTTGTTTTTTTTTGTTTGTTTGTTTTTTTCCCAATCTGGTATTTACAAAGAACCTTGGGGCTCAATATTCTTCTCTTCTTGATTTGGTTTCTAGAAGTTAAGTTGGTATTCATTTGCAATAATTATTAATGGTTGTGAGAGGGAAATGGCAGCCCACTCTAGTATTCTTGCCTGGAGAATCCCATGGATGGAGGGACCTGGCAGCCTGTAGTCTGTGGGGTCACGAGAGTCAGAGACAACTTAGTGACTAAACTGCTGCTGCTGCTGCTGCTAAGCCACTTCAGTCCGCCAGGCTACAGCCCGCCAGGCTCCCCGCCCATGGGATTTTCCACGCAAGAGTACTGGAGTGGGATGCCATTTCCTTCTCCAGTGACTAAACTACTACTACTGAAATTTGCACTGGAGAAGGAAATAGCAACCCACTCCAGTGTTCTTGCCTGCGGAATTCCATGGATGGAGGAGCCTAGCAGGCTGCAGTCCATGGGGACTCAGAAAGTTGAACAGAACTGAATGACTAACACACACAACACATTTATGGTTGATGTCTCTGATACAAACATATTCCCTTTTTACTTTTTGGCTATAGTTTTATAACTTAAAAAAATATATACTAATTCTACTTTCCTTATTAGTTTTAACATTCATGAAATATATGCATTAATAATGAGATAAATTCAATTATTTCATCCTCTATGATTACCTGCACAGTCATAAACTGTGATCCCCACTATTCTTTTTTTCTTTTTTTTTTTTTTGCTGCAACTTTCAGGTTCTTAGTTCCCTGACCAAGGATTGAAGCTGTGCCTCCACAGCAGAAGCACAGAGTCTTAATTAACCACAGGACCACCAGGGAAATCCTTATTCCCCATTATTCTAAAACTAGGAAGTTGAATGGGGTAATAAACTAAATGCATACTAAACAGATCCCACTCTTGTGTCCTCCTTAAGGGATTCTTTTCAGCATCATTTATATGACTAGCTTTAAGAAAGGTGGGGGGGGGCACAAACAGTGTGATATCACCCCAAATACTAGTAATGATAAAGAGCAAACCTGCAAATAACAAGATTATCTTTTCAATGGGACTTCCCTGGTGGATCACACAGTAAAGAATCCACCTGCAGTGGAGGAGAACTGGCTTCAATCCCTGGGTTAGGAAGATCCTCTGGAGAAAGGAATAGCTACCCACTCCAGTATTCTTGCCTGGAGAATTCCATGGACAGAGGAGCCTGGTCGACTACAGTCCATAGGGTCACAAAGAGTCAGACACAACTGAGTCACTAACATATGTCTTTTCAATACACTTAACAACTGCAACTTACTTGAACATGTGAAAAAGAAGTATTTTTCAAATATATCACTCCTGACATAAATTTTCTAATCGCTTCCTTTCCTTGTCATTTCTGTTAACTTCAGGAGGAGAAAAAATTGTCTATTTTCCTTCTACATTAGTTGCAACATGATAAAATATTTTTAAGAAAAGTATTTACAGAGTGGATATTCTCTGTTAGGAAATATGAACAAGACAGAAATAGTCCCTGTCCTCATTGTGCTCACATCCATCNGAAAAAATTGTCTATTTTCCTTCTACATTAGTTGCAACATGATAAAATATTTTTAAGAAAAGTATTTACAGAGTGGATATTCTCTGTTAGGAAATATGAACAAGACAGAAATAGTCCCTGTCCTCATTGTGCTCACATCCATCCCCTTAGTGCTAAAATGCAAAGCTGCAGCTGACTTGCTACCAGCTCTATTTGCCTTAAAAGAACCACACTGACTCACAGTGGCCATAACATTCAATCACCTAATGTTGACTTGTGAGAAATTCCAGAAGACAGAGTCTGTAGAATTTCAGGGATCTTGTTAATTATGGCATAAATGGAAACCAGCCTGTATCGCCATCTCAACCTGAGAGCCCCAGTACTCACCTGTACATTCCAGGCGTTTCACCTCTCGTGACGTCCTTAAGAAATACCAACGGAAGACAAAGAAACTGACGCCAAGCGGAATCACAGGTATAGCAGTCCAAGGAATCGCAGCCACCATCACGCCCACCACACCAACCACAAGAAGAAATGTCTGAAAGAGCAAAAATAGATACAGAGGCCTCTTTATGAAGGGTCCTTTCAAAGATAAATTGTAATGGGTTTGTTCTGTTGGGATTAAACTCCTTTCCTCAAAAAGACGTCGGGACAGCAGGGAATGGTTTCCCTTCCAAATAAATAAAATTATAGGTCCTCATGATATTTAGGGCTTCCCTGGTAGCTCAGACAGTAAAGCGTCTGCCTGCAATTTGGGAGACTTGGGTTCAATCCCTGGGTTGGGAAGATCCCCTGGAGAAGGAATGGCAACCCACTCCAGTACTCTTACCTGGAAAATCCCATGGATGGAGGAGCCTGGTAGGTTATAGTCCATGGGATCACAAAGAGTCAGACACAACTGAGCAACTTCACTCACTGGCATGATATTTAGTGCATGAGTCAAACACGATGATAAGAACTTTCTAGGTATCAGCTCTTATGATACACTCAGTAGCCCTATGCGGCAGGCACTACTAGTTTTAACAGAGGATAATATTTGAGGCTCAAAGGGTAGGAGCTGAATCCCAAAGTGTCAGGAGTCAGCGGGTGGTACTAGAGAGATGAGTGAGCAGGTATCAATCACAGGTGAGGAATGCAGAAGCCTCAGCAATGCATGGAGGCATAAAGAAGTGGTTAATTACAAATTCAATGTCCAGAAAAGTAGGACAAAATTTAACTGCTGACCTTTGGAAGTAGGAATTCCTCTTTCTAGAATTTTCTATCCATAGTTCAGTTCAGTTCAGTCCTCAGTTGTGTCCGACTCTTTGTCTGAAGGANTGTATACGAGTCTCAATCCTGAATCCCTCTCCCACCTCCCACCCCACATTGTCTCTCTGGATCATCCCCGTGCACCAGCCCCAAGCATCCTGCATCCTGCATTGAACATAGACTGGCACCTCATTTCTTACATGATAGTATACATGCTTCAATGCCATTCTCCCAAATCTGTTTCTTTTCTTACTCCATATCCTCTTTATCTTTTAAGTTATCCTTTATCTTAGTGAAGACTTACTATTTTGACACTCCTAAGTATTTATGGGAGACTAAGGGACAAAATGATGGACCTCTGAATCAACAAAACCAAACCAGATTATTCAATATAGTCTAAAGAGAACAAATTGACATTTTCTATTTCATGCACAATGAACTGGTATATTGATACCAGTGGAAGGACAAAATCTAGATTTTGTAAACTCGTGAATCCCCGGAAATTCAACTGTGTCCACAGGTTGGCATTCTTGTTGGAAGCAAGCAGCCTGGTTAGGATGTCAGGATGNATTTCATGCACAATGAACTGGTATATTGATACCAGTGGAAGGACAAAATCTAGATTTTGTAAACTCGTGAATCCCCGGAAATTCAACTGTGTCCACAGGTTGGCATTCTTGTTGGAAGCAAGCAGCCTGGTTAGGATGTCAGGATGACTAAGGCAGAGGACATGTCACCACTACCTATAGAAGAAAGTCTCATGAGCACCTTTCATCCTCCAAAAGGAAACTATGCTGTGAGCAGCTGTTTATGACAAGCCACACTGGCATCTAAATGAACTGTAAATGAAATATACAAAAAAGCAGCAAAGAAAAGAAAACAATGCTTGTGAAAATGTTAAAGGTCTTGTTTAAAAGCCTTTCCAAACCCCCCCCCCAAAAAATTGAAAAATAAGACATTGCTTTATTGTTAGAGGCCATGACAAGTTTTCTCATAACACAGAAGTTCCACAGTTCTCTAAAACTAGCCAACAAGTAAAGAAGTGATGGTCACCCCATGTTCTCAAATATCAACTACAAAAGACATTTTATAAGACTTGCCATGAGTCCCAACCTCAAGTATTTCACAGGCTTTATGTAACCTCATTCTTACGTCAATACAAGAAGGGATTATGCTCTCCATTTACAAAGCAGGACACTGATGCTCAGAGAGGCTTATTGAAATTGGACTCTTTAGAAGTAATAAAAATGAGTAATCAAGAATCTTCCAAGATTTACCAAATATACCAAGGATAAGCAGAATCATCCAAAATGAGTTTGGAAACTCTTGGCATGAATTGTATCCTTTAAAACAAAACCCAACAGCCCCCTTCCAGCCCCTTCCCTTCCCCTTCTCAGCTGGTGATAGAAACACTGGCTCCCACCCAGGAACCAGCAGCACCTCCAGCCCCACCATCCATAGCAGCAGCCTTTCCTTCTCATCTGGGATCAAAGGTCACCTCCTAGAAGCTCTGCCACCTCGTGGAGCAGGCTCCCTAACTGCCTCCAGCCTCCGCATCCAGTTTGCCTTCCAGGACTTCCTCCACAGGGCTCCCACAATTAGGATTCCCAAGGAACAAGGGGTGAGTTTCTGGATGTATTCCTTCTCTGGGTGAGCTGGAGGAGACCCATGATGGGAGGGCTTCATGCCTGGCTCTCCCCTGTACCTCGGGGCCTCAACTCTAACCCCTGTTTGTTGAAGGGAAAGAGGGAGAGAGGGAGATACCACCCACCACCTCACACACACCCCCAACTCAAACTATATACCCCAACAACCAGCAACACCTCCTCAGACCCTACATTCTAGATGGGCCTCTCCCCTGCTTCAGTCAACTCCTTCCAGGAGTAGCCTGTCTTCATCTCAACTCCCTTCACACCTCCTGGATTCTCAACCCTTTGCAAGGTAGCATCTATCCCTGTCTCTATCTGTCATGCAAAAATATGTAATAATTCTGATATGACCACTAACTAACCATGAGCTAAGTACATGGCAGAAACCCAACCTTGGCCTACCTTGCTATAGCAAAGAAACAGAACCTTTCACAAAATTTTTTCAAAGTAATTCACAATCACTGTTAAAATGTGACACTGTTTTTAGGAAAAAGTTATTTCTGGGAATAAATTATATTGTTAAACCCAGTAGGGCACATTTATAAAATGTTTGCAAAATAGAAAACAATCAGACATCTTTGCAGTACAAGTCCTCTGCCTCTGCCTCTCAGCTTTGTTCACATTGGTAACAGTGGAAACCCTGCCCACAGGCTATGCTGTCTGCACTGAGAAGTTCACTGCTGCATTTCTGTGTGCAGTCTTTCATAATCCATTTCATTTCCAAAATTAACACTTGGGAAGAAAAGGAAAATTCCCTGCAAACTTAATCACTGAAAAGTAGACAGAATTAAATAACAGGAAAAATGAATAAAACCCATATGAGCAACAATACTGAATGAGATGAGAGCATTCTTTAGAACCTCAAGTTCACAGACAAAAGGGTGGATAGGAGGTATTGCACAGGTCTCTCTCTCTCTCTCCTTTCTTTAACACATCTCAAGGCAGAGCAATCAACCATGAACAGAAAAAAAGCCTACAAAAACAAAGGACATTTTCTGAGATAACTTTGACCCTGGAATCAAATTACTGGCTTAAAGGCTTTGTATCCTCAATAACTGTTCTCTGTGATCCTTTTTGGACCTCCCAGGTGGCTCAGTGGTAAAGAATTCACTTGCCAATAAAGGAAACACAGGTTTGATCCCTGGGTCAGGAAGATCCCCTAGGCAATGGCAACCCACTCGAGTACCCTTGCCTTAGAAATCCCATGGACAGGGGAGCCTGCAGGGCTGTAGTCCATCCAAGGGGTCACAAAACAGTTGGACACAACTTAGTGACTAAAAAACATTGTCCTTGCTAAAGTATTATTTTCAACTTATTTTTACCAATCTTTTCTTTGTAAGTAACCACATATGGCTTTATCCAAACAAAACCATGCAGTAAATATGTGTCCTCTGTGGTAATACAATGCACTGTGCTGATGCTCAGTCATGTCTGAGTCCCTGAAACACCATAGACTGCAGCCTGCCAGGCTCCTCTGTCCATGGAATTTTCCAGGCTAGAATACTGGAGTGGGCTGCCATTTCCTTCTCCAAGGGATCTTCTTCACCCAAGGACTGAACTCTTGTCTCTTGTGTTTCCTGTATTCGCAGGAAACTTCTTCACCACTGAGCCCCCTGGGAAGGCCGATACAATGCATAATTTAGTTTATCAAGGCTATCTTTCTGTGAGAGATGATTGTCTCTCTGTTATGAAAGGTGCTCGCGGTAAAGAGAATCCACACCAGACACCTGGAAGGCAGAGGGAGAACCACTTACCCAGCATGTCACTGCTTCAGACCAACCTTGACGTGACTGTGTAGCCACTCCTGCCCAGGTGTTACTCATGTTAACTCAGCCTCCCCATCACAGCCACACCTCTCTCTTGAAAACACAGCCTCTGACTCAAGATAACAGGACACATCACCAGTTTGAAAGGCCCACCCTCAGCCCCTGTGAAAAGGCTTTGAGAAACAGGCACCAGCTTTTCCCTGTGAGAGCTCTGACAGGACTGCTACGTTACCTGGATGAAATCGAGAAATGTCAAGGGCAGTAAGTCATCCATTTGACCTATGTCTTTCGAAAAACGATTTAAAATTCTTCCTGCAAGAACAAGATATAAAAAATTACTCATTTCTTCGGGTAGGAGCTTTAAGAGAAACAATTCATGAAATAATCAAAACAATATTTTTTAAAGCATATGTATTTAGGGGCTTCCCTGGTGGTACAATGGTTAAGAGTCTGCCTGCCAATGGAGAGAGATTCCTAGGTTTAATCCCTAGGTAGGGAAGATCATCTGGAGACTAAAATGACTACCCACTCCAGTATTCTTGCCTGCAAAATCCCATAGAGAGAGGAGCCTAGTGAGCTACAGTCCATGGGGACACAAAAGGGTCAGATATGACTTAGCAACTAAACAACACCAGCAAATTTAACATATTACAAATTTACATAAAATGAAATAAGGTAATGTAATTGGTAAAAAGAAAGAGAAAATAGGATTACACCTAAAAAGAAACAAAAATATCACCAAATGTCAGTGGGTAGGGAGTTGAAATTGAGTCCTGATTTTCAAAAGAATGGGGAAAATCTTGTGGCAGTACTGGGAAGTGTTGGTGGATTTTAGAATGTTTCCTCCTTTTAGATCTCTTATCTAAGACTCACTCCAAGTGCTAAGTCA